>JAJOZX010009028.1:0-168633 GCA_023014485.1 Bathynomus jamesi
ACAAGCTGCCAAGCGCCAAAATTACAAAATGGAGAAAAATGCAATTAAAGTTTGTCACCTTGCCAAAATGCCATAACTTTGAACCAATAAAGATATTTGAATGATTTCGACCATACGTACAGGTTCACAATGCTCCCCTGACTCACCCACGGGGGATAGAGGAAGGATTGGAATATAGTGGTATAAATAACTCAAGTTTGACCCCACTGGCGCTTGGCAGGTTGTGTTCCGGAGAGCCTCATATCTACACACACACACACACACCTTGTGAAGGTGAATTACACAAAGTAATTGTCGTCTGAAATTCAAACAAACTTTTGTAATAAACCTCTCAGTGCCAACCATATTAGGGTTGCCAGATTTTTCAAATGCCCTTGCGGGACAAAAATTTTTCTGAGATTTTTCTTTGAGACTAAATTTCTTTCAAATTGAAACTAGAATTCTTCAACGGTTACAGCAAACAAAATTAGAAAATTTTTATTAAAATGATGCTTAACAATTAAAAATCGTGAATAATATTGAAATTTACACGTAAATGATTTCTTATAAAAATACTTAGATTTTTTTTGAATTACACAATCTCAAGTTGTTTGGTCAAGCAATTGCAGGATTCACACTAATTCAAAACTTACAATATAACTACAGCCGAAAAATTGCCATCTCGTGGCCAAACATTTTATAAGCGTTATGTAATTTCTAGGATGTTCTAGTACATTCAACATTACTCTACAGAATTCTACATGATCATACATAATTCTAGAAAATTCTAAATCAATTCATCCCGAAAAAATTTGCTTAAATATTTTTTTTCAAAACATTTTGAATACAAAACGGGACGCGGGATTTTTGGATCAAATGCGCGACTGTTCCGCAGAATGCGGGACGTCTGGCAACCCTAAACCATATTGACTTTTCATTTTAAACACTTTATATTCATTTATAAAATGTTATTAAATTATGTTTATCGTCATTATATTTTTTAATTTATTAATTTAAGTTTCAGAAAATTAATAACGAAATAATTTTAATTTAAACTCTTTTTCAGAACCAAATTTTTTAGATTTTTCAAACATCAAAAATAATAAAATAAATGTTTTTTGAAACATTTATTATAGTTACCCCTTTTTTAATGTTTTACAGTTTTTACAGTTTTTTTTACAGTTGCTGAGTTGGTTTTAAAAGTTTTGTATTTTATTTCCACATTTAAAAGAAAAAAAAATTAAATATTTTATACTTTTTGGTGCCAAATCTCAACAAGCAAAGTTAAAATGAAACGTGAAGGAACTTGCTGAGACAAGTCGTGACAAGTCGGAAAATAAAGCATGAAACCACAAAAAAAAAGGACAAAGAATATAAAACAAGAAAAGTTGAGACAAAGTAACGGATAACACGCTGTTTTTAATCAGTTAAAATTATTCACTGGATCAAAGCGAGTGTAATTATTTAATTAAAGTAATTGCACTTTCTACACATCCAAAAATATATTCATAAAATCAGAAAAAAAAGATTAAGTAACTCGGAACACACGTGTGTGTGTGTATATATATATATATATATATATATGTATGTATAGGGGGGGGGGTATTCCTGGTGGTCTTGTATAATCGCAGTAGTAGCAGGAATATAAAGGCCAACACTACGTACACCATTTATTAAAAGCCGACATTTCAAGGATCACGGTCCTCATGATCCTGCTGATAAAATGATGCATGAAGTTAAAATTACAGTAAAAGAGATTAAAATGTCAAAAACTAGCCCACTATACCCTAAAGACTAATTTAAACTATTTAAATAACGGGTAAAAATAGTACCGTTTAGAGATTTCTTCAGTTTATAAACATACACAGATTGTATAATCCTCAATTCATAACTGTTTGAAGACGGCATCAAAATTTTAAAATTATTATACAGTAACCCCCCCGATTTACGGTGGGCGTGTAAATTGGGGAGTTGTTATACTGAGAAATGAGAGAGGGAGAAGTCACTGAGTTACTGACGGAACCCCTTTTATGGGAAGACCTATTTAAGTGCTAGTCAGTGCGAAAGTGTACAGTAGATGTCCGTCTGTAAATTCCTATACGTAGGACTCGCTCGCGTAGCGGTAGTATGAGAGCATGAAAGTAACATGAAACACGTAGGTAGAAATTTATTTTTGAAATGAAAAATTGATCCAATTTTAAAATTACATTTTAAAAATAAAATTAAATTGGATTTGAAAAAAACTGTCTATACGGAAGAAAGCTACTTCTTTCTCTTATTAGATAGCTCATATATCTCATAAACGGAATGGCAATATAACACGGGTTTTTATTGACGTCATAAGAGGGGGACGGGGGAAGTTTGCTTGGTTGTTTGTTCTTTATTTAAAACTTTCAAAATTTGATCTTGAATTAAAATTATGGGAAAACATTTGTTAAAGTAATTCAACGGCAGTCGGGCGAGACGCCAATCTATGATACCGACTGCTTGTAGCCTTCGTAATCTTGCTACTAGTAATGCCACACGCCCTCTCTCTTCCACCTTGTTACCTCTCATCCTTCTTACTCTGTCAAACATTTTTCTCCGTTGGACTCCTCCAACCACAATTTTATATCTGTTTCCTGTCCTATCGCTCCAATCCAGCCTTTGGATCCTCCCAAGAGGAGGCGCCTTGGCAGCTCAGCGCCGCTGATTGAGAGGCCCTTAAGCAGTACTTCTGAGATTTACCATGGAATGATTACTGCTGAGCACATCACGGAGGTGATTCTCTCGGGCATGGAGGCGTACATTCCATATTCTATTCTTATTACTAATGCACAAAAACCTTGGTTTAACTTCACTTGTTCTAATGCTATCCGCAACAGAGAGGTCTTTAGAAGGTACTGTCGCCATCCAACTCCTGACTCTCACTCAGCTTATATTTCTGCTCCTCCCTCTGACTTTATTATGACTGAAATTAGAATCTCTTCCAAAGATGCTCTTTCTGCCCTCTCTGGGTTCAACTCCAGGAAGGCGCACGGTCCTGATGGTGTTCCTCCTCCTGTTCTTAAGAACTGTGCTTCAGCGCTGACACCCTGCCTAGACACACACTTTCTTCCTGTTGGAAGTTTGCTTTCATTCAGCCTGTCCCAAAGAAGGGTGACCGTTCTCAACCCTCCAACTATCGTCCAATTGCTTTCATTTCTTACTTTTCAAAAGTTTTTGAATCTATCCTTAGTAGAAAGATTCTTAAACACCTCTCCTTTTAGAATCTTCTTTCAGATCGTCAGTATAGGTTCCGCAAGGGACGCTCTACTGGCGACCTTCTTGCATATCTGTCTGACTCTTGGTTTTTGCTCTTGCGCTAGGCATGTCAAAAGCTTTTGAGAGTCTGGCACAAATCTTTAATTTCAAAACTGCCCTCCTTCGGTTTCTATCCTTTGATCTGTGCCTTCATCTTTAATTTCCTTTCTGGTCGATCTATGCCTGCGGTTGTAGATCGCCGCTGTTCTTCTCTTCCTCAGGGTTCTGTCCTGTCACCCACTCTTTTCCTTGTATTTATTAATGATTTTAATTCGTACTTCCTGTATTCACTCCTATGCTAATGATTCCACTCTTCACTTCTCCACCGTCTTCCCAAAACGCCCCTCTCAACAGTCACTCCATGATTCGTGTGCGGCGGCTATGGAGCACCTGACCTCTGATCTTTCTCCTATATCTGACTGGGGCAGAGAAAACTTTGTGGTTTTCAATGCCTCAAAAACTTGCAATCTTCCACACGATTATCCCCTTACCTTCAACAACACACAACTCAATCCTTCCTCTTCTCTTAACATTTTTGGCGTTTCCTTTTCTCGTGATATTTCTGGAAAGTGCACATATACTCTTTCCAAATCAGCTTCTAAGGGATTAGGTACGCCGTACCGCCTCCGCGGTTTCTTCCTCCCCACTCAGTTGCTCTCTCTGTACAGGGGTGGTGTTCGCCCCTGTATGGAATATGCTTCTCATGTATGGGGTGGCTCAACCCACACAGCCGTACTTAACCGGTGAAATCAAAGGCTTTTCGTCTCATCAGTTCCACGCCTCTTACCGACTGTCTTCAATCACTCTCTCTTCGCCGCAATGCTGCCTCACTCTTTTTACTATCGCTATTATAACGGACACTGCTCTTCTGAACACTCTAACTACATACCTCCTCCTTTAAAGAGTGCACGCAGCACCAGACTTTTTATACTTTCTCGTTCCTCTCCTCTCTAACGCAAAAGTTAATCGGTATTTTCAGTTTTTCATCTACTCAACCGGTGAACCCTGGAACAATCTTCCTCAGTCCACCTTTCCCCCTATCTATGACCTTCAACTTCAGTTTTTCAAACGCAGTGTGTCTTGACATCTCGAAAACTCCGAACCTTGATTTTGGCTCACTACTTTCTCCTATGGGCTTGGGGGGGGGGGACGCTTTTGCGGGCCTTTGGCCCCTCCTTCCTGCCTAAAAGAATTTTCTGACCATCCTCGATAATTACCAAGGAATTGAAATTCATTATCGATGTACAAATGGATGCATGTTTTAACGTATTAACTTAAAAATTATATGAGGCCCTCCTTGGAAGAAGTGGCTAAGCGACAAAAGTAAAACAACGCCAGAAAACGCAGTTAAAGTTGTACCAATTTGAAAGTTGCCATAACTTTTGAGTTTTTGAAGATATTTCGACGAAATTATTACCTCTAATTATGGCAAACTAGATTAATTGAGTGGAACGTAAATAAAGATAACGTAAATTGGAAAACTCGGATCTTTGAATGGCGGAATTCAAAGAAGGAAAAAACTAAAGTGAATTCTGATGATGATAAAATAAATAAAATACGAATATGTCAAAATACAGGACTATGCAAAGGAAGGTTTGCCATTGCAAATAATTGTTCGTTTTTGCCCACTGTATGAAGAAGAAGACCGAGGTAATAATACGAGTGTGACCGTGATTGATACAGGTAAATTTGTGCTGCCTTCGGTAGGAAACGGAAACTAATGGTGCATCTTCTTCCTGAAGAATCATGCACCTGCACTGATAATAACTGGAGTGTAATAAAAATTAACAAGAATTGCGCGAAAACCGAATACTGATTTGGATGTTCTTTAGATTGGTATAACACGGAGCTTTGTTTTTATTGGTGATGAACTATGTACTACAAAGCTTCGTCAGTCCATTGACCCCCCACCCTGTTTACTTGGAAATGCTGCTGCGAGCTGCTCGTATCCTGAAATGGGAGTATCGTCCAATGATGCTCTACGTGAAAAAAAATGTTCAACTTTTTATCCTTTTACTTAAGCTACGAATCCATCGATAATTTTATATATATATATATATATATATATATATATATATACACACACTACTGATCAATAAAGCGTTTCTAAAACTTCAGTAGCAGAAACAAATGATAGATGAAAAATTAGTTTAGGAAACTTATGATGATGAATGTACCTATGGTCACAAAAGAATCGTATGCTCCTAACAGTTAATATATAAAGTTTGTTTTAGTTCACTCATAATAATAGCTTTTAAAGGAATTCTCTTAAAGAAAAATTTTCTGAATAATTTCAGTTTCCTTCGAGCTGAGATTAATTTCGATCATTTGTTATTTCTTGCCGTGGAAATATTTGCAAAGTATTTTTTCGATACAGTTCCTTTTAAAAACAGGTATTAGCAAATTCAGGAATTAATCAAATCTAAAAAAAAAAAATATATATATACACTGTATATACATACACTTTATGAGGGTTCAGGATGGACCTGCGGTCGACCCCTCTGGAAGTATCTCCCCTCATTTTCGGGACTTGGTGGAAGAGGGAATTGCTTTCCGATCTCTTCCTGACCTCATAGCCAGCTACGGATGGCTGGTCAGGGACTTTGTACAAGAACTTGTTCAGCTGGTTCTTGAAATTTTTTAGGTTGCTGTGCTGGAGGTTCTTCGGTTCTTTGGGCAGGACATTAAAAAGTTTCGGGTTTCGTATTCGGAGGTATTTTCCATCCTCGTTTTCATGGCCCCCTGTCCCACCGCAGCTTGGACAGAACAAAATCTGCATCTTCTTTCATTTCAATGGGTTTCTATGTCGTTTCTAAGGTTAGGGGCAAAAACATCGAGTACTTTCGATATGTATATTATTGTGTACCGCTCGCGTCTTCCTTGCAGGGAGTAGAGTTTCAGGGATTTTAATCGAGACAACTAGTCTTCACCTTTCGTTTCCGCTATCTTAGACGTAAAAGTCCTTCGTATGGCTTTTATGTTTGCAATATCTCGTCTTGTTTATGGGCTTGTGAGTAATAAACAATATTCAATTATTGGTAGGACTAGATTCTTCCCTAATTTTAGCATGATTTTTGCTTTCCTGCTGTGGAAGCTCCTCCAGGTGATTCCCATTATTTTTCTAGCTGTTGTAATTTTAATTTTAGTGTTAGTGTTCCCTGAAATCTGCATCCGATGACATTATTAATCAAGAACCCCTGACTTTGGGTTTGGTGTTCCATTAAACATAAAAGCACTCCATTAAACATAATCCAACTTTATTCATCTTTCTGGAATCACAGTAAGCAACTCTCATTATTTTTTTTTTCGTTTTTTTTCCCCCCCCTTTCTTTCAGTTAGTTCTTTTCTGCTTCTCGAATTTCGTCGGCGAAATCTTAACCTTCTCGTTTATGGTCCTCTTCTATTATAGACTTCTTGGAAATATCTCAGGAAAACTGCTATTCCGTTTCGAGTTGTTTACAATTTATGTTTCGGTTTATATTGTTGTTTTATGTGCAAGCTGTATGCCACCGGTCTTCGCTTAATAAATTATTTTTGCATATTCACTGGTACTTAATACACACACTGATATAGGTTAGAATTTGGCGCTGAATTTATAAACACTACATTATTTTGGTATTAGCACAGAGCGGAAACAAACGTCCATATACCATAAGCTATACTATACGAAATATAAAACCAATACTTTCACAGTCTGAAATCTACTGAAAATAACCTTGTATGGGGTGCAGCCTCGCACGAATGAGGTCATTAGAGCCTGAAAGTAAAGAATAATCAGGATCCAAATATCACAAGGTCATGCTTTGTAAACCAAACGCGACCTGAAAACTTCATTTTTAATAAATAAATTCTTTTTGATTGCAGCGTTAAAAAAATTATCAGACGAGGAAAAATTTTAAGAACATTCATGAAGCTCATTTACCCACAACGTGTGGGCGGGATCCAAGGGTCACCCGAATCCGAGAAGAAATAGGGTGAATGGCCGGTCCACCCTACCCGATGCCAGTAGCTGGGATCAAACTCAGAGCCTCACCGCCCATAGCCCGGTACTGTGACCACCGAGCTATCAGGCACTCAATTTTAAGAGCAATTCTTCTACGTCTTCCAACAAAGATATTTTCTTTTCTAAGTTGACATTCCAATGAAAATACGACTGAAGCTTTTTTTTGCCTCACTTTTAACACCAACATAAAAGTGTAATAAACCTCCTTCAGTGCTTAAAAATTTATGAAGACAACGTTGTTGAGCTCCATTATTCCTCAGAAGTTGGTTTCATTTTTATTTATTTTATGGGAAAAACAAATACGACCCGAAAATTTTCAAAATTTTACATTCACGACGACGCTAAATTAGCTGGAACGAAATTAGGATACTTTTAACATCGTCTCTTAATAATAGTTAAGTTCTATAGAAATTATATCCCATAAGAAAGAAAGAGAAAAGCCGATTCTGAAAACAAACTCTGTCACCTTTTATGTATAAAAAAAAATTGAAAATGTTTAGTGTCGCGGTAATATCTTTTAGTCTCTCTAATAAATAGGAATGTCGTAAATATTTTTTTTATTTCTTTTAACGGGATCACAAATACTCCGATATTGTAACATTATCCTGAAGCTATTATCATTATCAAGCTGAACTCTACCATTTAAATGTAAAACTTTATAAAAGGAAGTCTAAAAGAAACATACAGACTAAGACATACTATGTTATATATTTACATTTCAATACACACAAACTTACAAAAGGATTATCATTATAAAAGTTGTTTACACATTGTCGTAAGTGATATCTTTGTATATTAACATATGGCAATAGGTCATTTTTATAATGGATATTAAATTCCAATTACAGTATAGCAATTACCGTAATTACAGTTTATTATTACAGTTATGGCGATACGGTAATAATAATAACCTTTATAATGATGGGGAAATTAATTTATATATATACACACTTATATTTAGAAGCAGGACTGGCAGGTCGGACCCAGACCCGGGTTTAACCCGATAGTGAATTAGAAAAAAGACCCGGACCCGATAGTGAATTAGGAAAAAAAACCCGGACCCGATAGTGAATTAGAAAAAAGACCCAGACCCGTCCCGAAAGTGAAGGACCCGCACAGCCGGGTTTTTAGTTTACAAAATCTATGTGGGAGCCTTTAGATTTGGCAACAATGTATTGAATTATCACTCACCCTCCAAATGACTCACTGGAAGTGAAGAGTTAACGGTGATGGAAGAATAGTCTAATCCTAATATATTTTGTTTGTGAGTTGAAAAAAATTGCGACAAAAGGAAAGACTTCTCCAGAAGGAAGGACGAATTCAAACTGTGTGCGAAGTTTGATGCAGGTGTGATAGTTTGAAAAATGTCCTCGCCTCGCGAAAAAGAGATTCAGCTGGGAAACTGATCCATCAAGATCCCATGAAATGGTGGATGAAAATGGGCGGAGAATTAAAACAGGCATCCTTGGTAGCATTGTCTACTCCGTGCACAGAAGTTAGCGTTGAAAGATTGTTCTCCGCTCTAAGCTTCATTCTGAACCCGCAAAGAAATTCTCTCTCTATTTATTCTCTCTCTATTTATTCTCTCTCTATTTATTCTCTCTCTATTTATTCTCTCTCTATTTATCTCTCTATTTATTCTCTCTCTATTTATTCTCTCTCTATTTATTAACTGAAATATTTTTATTAGGACTATTCTACACTATTTTATTTGAGAAGACTTTATTCCCCAACACCGTTCGATCGCAAACACAATACTGCGTCTAATAATTGCGAAAGAGAATTTCTTTGTGGGTTCAGAATGAAGCTTAGAGCGGAGAACAATCTTTCAACGCTAACTTCTGTGCACGGAGTAGACAATGCTACCAAGGATGCCTATTTTAATTCTCCGCCCATTTTCATCCACCATTTCATGGGATCTTGATGGATCAGTTTCCCAGCTGAATATCTCTTTCGCGAGGCGAGGACATTTATCAAACTTCGCACACAGTTTGAATTCGTCCTTCCTTCGTCTTTCCTGTCTTGCCACAACTTTCAATCTAGGTTCTAGGAGAAATAAGTATAGGCTATACAGCTATATCAATATCTGTTTTGAAGGAGTTCACAGAATATGTTGCCCTCAAAATATAAAGACAATATTACTACCAAATGACTTTAATTATTTCATATTATCGGTTTTATTTTTGTTTTAAGATAAACAAAGTATTTAATTTTAATGCAAGATTATGATAATTTCCATTTGAGTTCATTGAAACAAATATAGAATTTGTTTTCACAAAATTAATTAAAATTTAGAATAAGGGGGCTGAAGAGAGCAATCATACATCGTACTTTGCCCCTTAGCAATGCATGTATAACAACTATACCTAGTTACTATTAAATATTAATACAATTAATACACCTACTTTCAAACATTTCCAAAATCGGATTAATTAATATATATGGTTAGGCTACTACCGTATAGTCATATAATGTTTTACTATGTTTCAGAAAACATGTTAATGTAGCTACGGTAGCAGTCTTATTACCTATCCTATACCACATTATAATTATTACATTTTTAATAATGGACCCTACCCAGACCCGGGTCATATACTGAAAGACCCGACAGGACCTGAAAGCGAACTTTCGGGTCCGACGGAGAAAGGAGAAAAATGAATGTCAACTGAGAAGATAGCAATAAAAATAATAATGAATATCAAATGAATAGTAATGAGTGAAATAATTAGGATAATGAGAAATTTAATAATGGCACCAGCAACAATTAGTGATAATAACAGGAATATTATTAATCGTTGCTATTGTCAATTAAATTTCTTATTATCTTAATTATTTCTCTCGTAATAGTAATATTATCCTTTTAACCCTTCCTGACGCTGTTTACGTTTAATTGGGGCTGAAAGAACTTTCACGGTGGTAGTTTCCTGCAGTTCTGTCGCAGGGTTGTTGCTGGATTTAAGTCTATCGCTTGATAATCTAATCCTTAGATGTTCAGCATCAGATTGGGATAGCTTTAATGGTTTTTCCACTATATTCACACTATCAATTGTGCCAATTTCATTGTTTCTCTTGGTTCGTTCTTAAACTTTTGTTTGAAAAATCTTCGTCTTTTCATTAATTTCCCGTTGACTGTAACCACCTTCGTACAGGGTGACTGTCGCGCACCATATTTATTGGTACGGATGACCTGAATCTTTGGCGCGCGACTTCTGAGACGCCTTGTATATTTATTATAGTACGCTTTATCTCTTCTCGTGTGAAATAGTGCGCTTTGGAATCCCATTTCATACGTGGAAGTAAAAGTAAAAAATGTTTTACTGAAGTTTATCAGCAAGAAAGTTGGTTTTAATATTTCATAAAGTAAAATATTGGTATTTATGAACATTTAAACGTTTGCTTCTATACTATTACCAGAGAATATTGATGAAAATATGTATTAGAGCGAGTTGTGCCCCAAGGGTCACCTTTAGCCGAGTAATACAGGCTAAGCGGCAAACTCAACCCAACCCAGGAGACAGCAGGCGGGATCGAGTCAAAGCCGCACTGCTCATAGTCCATCACCGTAACCACTGAGCTACTGACGCCCAATATTAATGAATATATTTATAAAGCACGTGATTGTAAGCTTTGACATGCATTCAACAACATAAAGGGGATAGAGCGTTCGAATACGATTTACTTGCAATTTGACTGAGATACATGAAGCTACAGTTACATTTTATTTGTACAGACTTTCTTTCAAAGCTATACTTGCATATTTTGAGCCTTATTTGTACAGGCGTTCTTTCAAGGCTATACTTGCATATTTTGAGCTTATTTCAACAGTTATACCAATTATTTTCAATTATAATTGTTAAAATTACTTTACTGAATCAATATAGCAGTAAGTAGGATAAAGTTCTTCGTGATCTGACTTCTTGAACATAATATGAGGGGTCGCGCGTCTTACGGTACCTAAGCGCCACCACAGGCGAAAACGTGTTTTTGATGGATATCACTATTTTCACCCTTCCTCTATCGCGTGATTTGGGTTATAATGACCTTACGACACTAGAAGTATGGTTGAAAACCTTATGAAGCGAACTACTTTTTTCACCTCATTCTGTGCCAGAAATCGCACTCAAAGTTCGGCATAATAAGAAAATAAAAAAATAAAAAAAAATATAAAATATGAAAAACTATTCCAAAAGCTCATCAACATCTTCATTAGCATACTTAGAACTCTAACTTAGCCAAAAATGAACGTTCTAGTTCAATTAATAACAGAGATACTATTGACAAAATATTGCTGAACTTTGGAGGCGATTTGTGGCGAATTTTAATTTTGGCGTTTAGGTACCGTAAGACGCGGGACCCCTTGTGTGTGTATATATATAATATGAAAATTATTTCACAAAAGTAACACGTGAAAAATATTTGATGAAAAGAACCATGAAGGAAAGGAAACACAGAATGGTGCTCAAGCGCTTTCGTCTAATTAGACGAAAGTGCTTGAGCACCATTCTGTGTTTCCTTTCCTTCGTTGTTCTTTTCATAATATATATATATGTGTGTGTATATATATATATATGTGTGTGTATATATATATGTTTAAGTTCTTTCAACAATTTGTCACTACACTCGTACTAAAATTAAGAAGCTTTTCCTTAACACACAAAAAATCTATAATGGACATTTTTTTCTGCCGTATGTTGCATGCAAGATGTAAACAAGAAAAAAATATTAATTCATATGTAAAAGTTAAGCGACGTTAGGTCTGGATAATAGTTGAATGGGAGACAATCCTCTGCGTTCCGATGATGTAACGACCCGTGGTTCGGATACCACGTAAAGCTATAAATGCCCTCCGTCCCATGACCTTTGCTATTATGAAGGGGATTAAACAATCCGACATTATTAGTTAAATTATGCTTATACAGGGTGAGCGAAAAGTCCCTGTGCACCTGCAAGAAGTGTAGTAAACCTGTACCTGCACTGTGTTGGAAGTGGAAGGGTGCACAGGGACTTTTCGCTCACCCGGTATTTAATATAGAAATTAATTTTTTGTTAACCAAAAAGATTTTTGTTAAAATTATTGTATGAAAAGACAAAATAAACTAATCTTATTAGAAATAAACTTAAATAAAGACAAAATCGTTGGTCCTTTTCGAAATGATGACTATTCAGAAAGAGTCACCACTAAATGACTGAGTTTTATGAATACAATACCCGATAATAGTACCACATCAAAATCGCATTTTAACCAACCTTTATTGCTTCTTTCTACGTCCGACAATCGTAAAGCTACGAAATGATTTAAAGTTGATAGTTATTAAATAATACGACTAGATCAAGTTTGTCATATTATTGAAAACGAGTCGCTACTGTATTTCTTTCTCGGGGGCAGGGGGGGTCTCCTCTTTATAATTCTACTAATTAAATTTGTTCATTTTCCGCTACTCTGAAAGTTTTCTGGGTCATGGATGAAATACGTTTCAAGTTTTCTCGGTAAATAAGTAAAAAACGAAGCGAAATTTTTTGCAGATTTGTCACGTATCTTATCAGAGAGTGAATATTTTGGTTTTGATTTGTATGCGCATGGCGACCCTTTTCGTCATAATTTTACTGTATTATGTTCAGCGTACGTAGCTATCTTACCCGCTAATTTTAATGATGTACGTGTAATATTTATGATGATAGTCATATCGGATATTTAAATGTGGTGTAAATATTAATCTCTCCTTTGGCAAGATTATAATTCATGTCGGAAAAAATGCGAGGAAAAAGAGTAAGAAATTCGTGTGTACCTTTAAACTGGTTGTACAAAGCATAAACAAAATTGTGCAGAATATAAGCAAAAGTGTTCCACGTAACCATGACGTAGTTTGTGTTAAACCAATAAATGTTTTGCAGTTAAAATGTGCCCTACTTTCTAGTGGTTAATTTTGAACTTTTTGCAAATTTTATAAACTAAATGTCAATTGCGTATCACCCGTATTTCAGCCTCGGAACTTTATCTCATTTGCAATATTAGTTTTGCAAACAGATTACCATAGATTAGAAATGGGTAAAACTTGTTTCGGCCATTATAGATTTTATGCGTATCGCGGTCACAGAAAATGAATCATACTAGTCCATTTTCAACACTCACTGACATTTTGTAAGCGAAATTCGTTGAATTTTTTTTATCTGACATTCCCTGACTAATTAAATGTCCGTTTAAATTACCTGAAGTTAATTGCGTTTTTTTCACAAATTCATAATTATTACATAGAAACTACGCTATTTTTTCAACATAAAGCATGACGCAAAAACTATTTTTAAGCGTACAAGCCAATACACTCCATATGCAGAAATTTACGACCCCACGACTCAGCAGACACACACTCAAATTAAAATTCAATTATCGTCGGTAATGTTCCCATATAAAACTCGTAAAACCTTGACGAATTCAATAAAAAGTATTAGAAAAAGTACAAGATAAGGGAAGTCGTCAATATGAAGACCATTTCATAACTTTAAATAATATAAATTTAAATATATCGAGTTTTGTACAAGTTTCTTTGCTGAGATGTTCATGAATTTCACTCTTAATGAAACAAAACGTACTTAAATTAATCAATTTATGTAGCCTTAATTCAGATATTCTAACTGAAATCAAAGACATGTGGATAGGCAATATGGCTACAAAATCATCATTTTTTTTTTTCCAACATTTACAGATCAGTGGAGATATTTTTAGGGGGGGCCATATTTTCATACTTAACCATCCCTTTTGAATGGGTACGAGGGTACAATTAGGGGTACAATGAATTCTGTTGACATTCTGCTTTTGAATATAATTTAACCTTTCCCATCGTATCTAATTTGTTAGAAAAATTCTTAAATTTCAATATACAGTAATCTTCAGAAATCAAATGAGAGGAATCCCCATGAATGTTAGAAACAAACTTTCACTCAGTAATTACTAACAAATGAAACTAATATCACAAACTTTACAAACAAACAAACAAACAAATGATTTAGATTCAGATATTTCACTGTTCGAACGACAGTACAGAGAGAACACAATTTTTTTTTTTTCAGTAATGAAAGAATTTTAAGTACAGTACTGCTCGTACATCTTAGTACTGCCAAATATGAGGCAGAGTGCCTTTCATGGCACTAATTACTTGCATATATCTTACACAATTTGTACGCCGAGGCTCGCGACATTTATAGAGAATAACTTTGATTCACACTTGAAATAATAATTCAATAGTATATCAATCAAGAAGCTCATTTCCCCACGATGTTGAGGGTGAATGTACCCAAGGATCACCTTTAGCCCGAGCATTAACAGGATAAGCGGCCATCTCAACCCAACCCAGGAAACAGTAGGCGGAAGCAAACCAGAGCCTACGCTCAGAGTCCGTTACTACAACCATTGAGCTATCGGCAGCTAATAGTGATTGGCATGAATTTAAATCGGGTAAATATTTTTAATTCATATAAAGCAGTAATTTACACGTGAAACTTTTTTTTTTTTAAGGTTTTAGGAAAAGTTAGAGGAGGATGAAGAGGGAGCGAGAAGGGTGAAGAGGGGAAGAAGCTAATACCAATTCAAAATTTTCCTTTTTAATTGAATACGAATAATCTGTATGAGAGCGTCAGCTTTGAAATATTTTCCAGATTATTCCAAACATGAACTACTACTTCGTATTATAAAGATTTCTTTGATGTTTTATGTATTAACTTTTACTTTCAAACACTTTACTTGTCATGTTATAAGTTCGCTCAATGATCTATTTAGTTCGTTAATAAGATTTCCATAATTAACAAAAGAGCTTCGTCATAAATTATTTGATGAATATTTAAGCAGATGTTCAGCTTGTGCGGGTCATTACACTTCAGAAGTTTCATGGAATTTGAACAGCAGCAGCAGTAGTAGTAGTAGTGATAATAAATTGATTTCTTTGTTAAATAAAACCAGGGTTGGCAAAAACACAGCAAAAAACCAGTTGGGTTTTTTGCTGGGTTTTGGGTTTTTGCTGGGTTTTTGCCAACTATGAACAAAACTCTTACAAATCATCATTTAAAATATTTAATATTTCAAAACTTTAAAGAAGGGTAAATAATTCCTTTTAAGATACATAATGTTTATAAGGGGCCCAGTATCTCGGTCGTTACGGTGGTGGATTTCGAACAGTGTGACGCTGGTTTGCTCCCGGCTGCTGACATCGAGTAAAGTTGAAGTGGCCGTTTACTCTGTTTCTGCTCTAGTTCAGGTGACCCTTGGGGCACATTCACTTCCATGTTGTGGGGAAATGAACTTCAGTGTTACTTTTTTAATACTTCTAGAAAAATATCAAATATTTTTAAAATTGAACTTTGCAGTAATACCTTTGCAGTAATAGTGTGTTAAACGAAGCCTCTGAGGAAAAGGATTAAGGTGTTATTGTTACAAAGGTCTTAAAGTTCTCGGAACAATGTCCAGTCGCGAGCAGTAAAGCTAGTTTTGAATGTAAAGTTGAATATGGGGTTCAGTTTTGGTCGCCATACATAAGTAAGAATAAGGAAATGGTTTGGAAAGAGTTCAGTGTCGCTGAACAGAGCTTATCCCATTATTACGTAATAAATCATACGAAAATAGACTCAGTGATGAATTTGTATACTGGCGAAGTCAGGCGGTTAAGAGGCGGATAAATTCAGACATTTAAATTTTAGATGTTTGCGATGTCTCATTTTCTACAATGTCTTGAGTACCGAGCAATACTCAATTATTGGTAGGACTCGACTCTTCCATAATTTCAGCATGATGTTTGCTTTTCTTCTGTGGAAGCCCCTCTAGATAGTTCCCATCATTTTTATAGTTGTAATTTTAATATTATAGTGAAACTTGTGGGTTTCGTGTTCTGTTTGGCTTCAGTGTTTTGTATCTTTTATTCTGTAGAACCTTGTTATTACCATATCTTAGAAGTTGAAATTTTTCTTTGTAGAACTTCATATTGTTGTCTTCTGCCTACTTGAATAGCGTTTCAATGTCATTTTCTAATTTTTCCATGTCGCCTTCATTTGCTATTTCCCTGCATATATTTGTGTGTCCGCGAAGCACTATGCGATACTGTATTTAATGCCTGGATCTATGTCTACAATCGTTATTATAAACTGCAAGGGAGCTAATACTGTACCTTGTGGAACAGCGTTGATGATTTCGAAAGATTATAAAAATTCACGAACTTTTAAGGAAAAGGCTGTACAAAATTTGAATTCCTTGTTCAGTTTAATTAACAAATCTTTAAATATTTATACTTTATTTTATGTCTAAGTACTTTTCATGAAATTAAATTTTTCTTAATGTCCAAACGGTTGATTTTTGTTACATTTTTGTTAATTCCTTGTCTCTATTTTCTAATTAGAAATAATTCAGGTATTCGTACGTTATGTGTATACAATAGATACGATTAATTTTGAGAGGATTTTAAATTTAAGATCTCGTTATTAGGTAATTTCTTATGTAGGTCCTTTAGTTATGAAATTATACGCCGTGTAAACTTATTTTCTGACCGCCCTCGTATTATTATTTATACCCTCGTATTATTATTTTATACAGGGTGATTCACTCACTGGTAGCCCCCAGAGTATCGCTAATACGATACTCTGGGGCTACTAGTGAGTGAATCACACACACACATATATTTTTTTTTTAATTGGGGTTGTTTAACCTCCGCCGCAACATCTAAGGTCATATGATGGAGGGGACCTACAGCTTTACGTGGGATCCGAACCACGGGTCGCTACATAATCTGGGCACGGAGGACGGTCTTCCATCCAACTACTACCCAGACCCAATGTCGCTTAACTTCGCTGATCTCCGGGAAGCGGATATATATTAGATATATATTAGATATAGAATTTTGTTTATCTTCTAATATCCTTTTGTTTAATCAGTCGTTTATTGCTTTTTCTACGATGTAAATTATGGAAATTTATCATTTATTTACGACTGTTATTGTTTTTATTTTTAGATCAGAATTTAGTTAAACCTTATTTTGAACGACGCTCATTCTATCAGTTTCAAATACTGAAATTTTATAATTAGATGGAATATAAAAATTCAAATTTGTGACGGTTGTTTTTCTGTTTGTTTAACGTATTTCTTTTTAATTGATTCGTTGTTTAGCATTTCAAAGCGAAATAAATTAACGGACGTATGTCATCCACGTAACGAGGACTATAATGGTGAATTGAATTTCATGTTTTTATTCTTTATCTTTACAGTTTCGAACATATAGAAAAAAGGTCTGCAAAGGTTGGCCTTAATGGGACTCCCATTGATATTCTATTTTTTTAATATAAAAGGTCATAACGTATTCAGAGTAGGTTGTGTATATTGTAAGTTTTTCATTGTACAGTATATACTAACAAAAAAGTCTCATTTTACGACTGGAAAGATATTTTATGTGCGGTTTTTTTCAATTTCCGAATCAAATCCAATTACGGATAAGAAATATATATATATATATATATATATATACACACATTTTCAACTGCAAAGAACACGCAGTATAATTAACGTAAAGAACGACGCTTGTATAGAAGACATTTCGCGCAAGATGAGGAGGGAGAACGAACAAATGAAAAAATAACCACCCGGGAATCGAACCCGGGATCTTCCGATTGCTGGTCAGATATGATAACCATTACACCATGGGCCTCACTCGATCATAAGTCGTAATTCTCCTACATACGCGCAGAAACGTAAAGAACGACACTTGTATAGAAGACATTCCGCGCAAGATGAGGAGGGAGAACGAACAAATGAAAAAATGAGTTGCAGTTGAAAATGTATATATGTGCGGCATGCGAGAGGTGCTTCCCTCGGGGCATTGGTTTCTGCGCGTATGTAGGAGAATTACGACTTCTGATCGAGTGAGGCCATGTGTAATGGTTATCATATCTGACCGGCAATCGGAAGATCCCGGGTTCGATTCCCGGGTGGTTACCTCATTTTTTTCATTTGTTCGTTCTCCTCCTCATCTTGCGCGGAATGTCTTCTATACAAGCGTCGTTCTTTATATATATATATATATATATATATATATAGGGTGTTTCATAAATTAAAAGTTTGGAAAAATTTTAATTTACATGGATCCCCTTGTTCCATTTGCTGAGGAGACTGATAAACCGAAGTATTAATTCAATAGTTTAAAGTTTACGGGTCCCCAGTTTGATGCTCTGGCAGATCATAAACGGAAAAAATTAAACAAAAATCTGTCAATGAATTTTTATTCAACAAACGAGTACCATTTCACTACACATTTTCACAAAGATACAAAAAACATAACCACTTCTTGCGAATCATTTGTCCATGAAATCCTTCTTGGTTTTATTCGGGTATTTCGCCCTATGCTGCATCAGTTTTGAGCAAATACTGCTTCTGCTCTTCGTTCTTCGTCAGAGAACAGTTGAACTCTTTGGTGAGCGCGATGGCTCTTTCGGCCCGATCGTTGACGACAGAGATTTTGTTAACAGTTGCCGCTGCTTGCTTGAAGCCCTCTACTTCAGTCCACTCGGCAACTGGCTTTTTCAAGAATTCTGTGTCCAAGTCGAATGCATGGAAGAAAGCCATCGTCTTTCCTGTCACGAACTCCGCCAGGTGTTTCGAGGCAAGATTCCTGACGTTCTTCCCTTGGGGTCGCTAGAGTTCCTTTTTCGATGCGGGCTTACCCAAACTGACGACCATCTGAGCCTTTTCTTCATCTGCCACATCTGCGTCGAAGAACGCCATGGCAATAAGAGTCTCAGAGATGTACCATAGGTGTCGAGACATGGCTTCTTGCGCAGCGTTAACACACGAATATCCCGACATGGCAAAGGCTTCCGCGTCACGCAGAAATTCCAGATCAACTGCGGCAGCCTTGCTTGAGGTTGCAGCACGAGTCCAACCTCGGGTGTAGACGAGGGACACGAAGAGACCTACGGCTGTCAGAGCTTCCAACTCGTGACTCGACATCTTGAACTGCTTCTTCAGTAGAATTACTTTCAAGGAGTAGATGGCTATCGCCATCCATCGAGCGTGATGGTAAGCGCCAGGGGCTCTGAGAGGGAAATCCACCACTTTTGCTTCTCCCAAGAAGATGAGAACCAACTGTAGCAGTTCCTTGTAGTCATCGCGCTGATGCGACGTGCTCACCATCCCTCTCACCAGCAGGACTGACTTCTCTCTCAGTTCCCTCATAGAGTCATTGACTTGAGCAAAATCGTACGGCCGCACGTCCAACCGGTCGATGAACTTCCATTGTGCCTGAAACCTCTTGAAAACGGGTATATCGGGGCCACTTGAAGGGCCGTATGCACGCTTGAAGACGGAGCTGAGGATGACTTCATAGATGTGATGCCGACAGGGGAAGTACATGAGTTCTCTGCCAAGACCTTTCTCAATCAGGACGCAGGCCCCGATATGAATCCCGGTGTTCGACGCTGTCGTGTCGAAAGACAGTCCCCGCACGCGCTCTTCCATCCTGTGTTCCTTGACCAAATCCAAGCAAACTCGCGCTATCTTCTCGCCGGTTCCGGACGTCACCTTAGGAACGCCGAGCAACTTCTCCTTGCCGTCGCCAGAGACGAGGACGGCGATCCGGTCAACGCTCTCCTTCCATTGCTCATTGTCAGGTAGGAGCTTACCGTCCCAATGCAAGACAAGAGGCTGACCAGGACAAACTTCGTCGGATTGATAACTTTCAGCAGCCACCTTCCTGAGAGCCTTGCGTGTGCGGTACATGGTACTGGCAGAAATGGACAGTTCATCCAAGTCAAAACCTAGTGATTTAGCCGCTGCAGCGTACGACATAGCTGAATCGCGGTACGAAATATTCAGCCGATCGTAGGTAGTCGTCACATCCTGTGAGATCAGATTCCTGCGTCGCTTCTTGGTATTTCCCTTGGAGGAGGATGGAAAAACTTCCACGGTTGGGTCAACGACATCTGAGTCAGTCTCTGACGAAGTTGAAATCACTAAAGCCCCCGTATCTTCTGCAGCTCCTTGTTCCTTCCTGGCCTTCTCCTGTTGTTCCTTAATCTTGTCCAGCCTCTTCCTTTTCCTAATCTCCTTATAGTGAAGCTTCATGTCAACAGGGCCCATGCTGCAGGAATTTGGATCTTCACGCTGCATGTCGAGAAAGTGGATGTCCTCCTGATTCTTCATCATTTCCTTAGCCTGTGAATGAGCAATGTCCATGATCTCCTTCGCTATTGCCTCCTTGAACATCGCCTCCTTCACTCGGAAGGACTCTGCTTTATGTGACTTGTGCTTCACAAGCCGGTCGTATTCCTTGAGAAGGGATTCCATCTTCCTCAAGGCCGAATCTCGACGCATCATGGGGATTCTCGCTCTCTCCCAAAATATGAGACAGGCATCCAGGCACAGGTTCAGGCATTTAGTACGTCCAAATTTTTGCTCCTTTTGGTGGTAAAAGTACTTTTTGAGTACTTGCAACTGAGTTGGAAGGCCACTTGATGTGATGTTCGCATCCGTCTGGCCAATAAGAAACACTTCTGTTTTCGCTCTGGTAGACACCTGGAAAAGAAAACAAACTAAATAATTCCACAGAAATAATTTCACATCGTAATTAATTTCATTAATTAAATAAAGAAAAGCAGTAACTGGGACTCGAACCAGTGTCATAGCCGTTTGGCGGCATCGCTCAAGTCGGCGTACACAGCACGCTATCCACTACACCATCTAGGGAGTGGATAGCGTGCTGTGTACGCCGACTTGAGCGATGCCGCCAAACGGCTATGACACTGGTTCGAGTCCCAGTTACTGCTTTTCTTTATTTATAAAACTGATACGTGTACACTACGTTCCCTTTGACAATTCATTAATTAAATAAATTTCAATACCGCAGTAAAATTACATTAATTAGTATCATAAATAATTACCAGCTTAGTTGTCCAATATGCAACAGACTAATTAATTTCATGTAATATTAATAATAAATATCACTACCACAGTAAAATGACAGAAATTAAATAATAATAAATTTCAATACCACAGTAAAATGAGATAATTAGTAGCATATATAATTACCTCCATAGTTGTCCAATAGGCTATACAACACGAACCGCTCAAGTGACGAAGAAAACCGTCTTCACTGCAGGCAGGCGAGAAATGAACTGACAAAGTCGTCAAAGTTGGGGACCTCTAAATGCAGCGCGATCTGGTTCAAACTTGCACAAACGTGTTTTCTTGTTCTTTAGAATACGGAGAAACGTGTGGATTAAAACTCCAAGCTCATTTATATTTTACCCTATAGGTATGAAACACCCTAATATATATATATATATATATATATATAATAGTATATCCCCTTTCCGCCTCATAAATTACAAGAATGAAACATTTCTATATAACTGAGTATTTCGCTTCGTTACATCCTACAGGAAACGAATACATTTTAAATTGAATTTAGTTTATAAATTTCTCGTTTATTTAATTAAGATCCTATTCCATCCTTACAGAGGCTTCTAACCTGTTATAAAATTAAATTATTATCAACCTGAAAAGACAAACTAGGCCATGAACACATTTAATAGGAACAAATTGTTTCTTGGAAACTCGCTTCCCGCATACAAGTAAAAGAGGTATTCTATTTTACAATTATTTTTTTTTTTTATACCTTCCTTCGTATATGTTATATTACGGTTATTTAACGTATAAATAGAACATAATCTATAACTAGAACATTATAACAAAATTGCGGAAAGATGAGACAAACGAGTAAACATGACGTCATGTCTGAAATTAAATGACAAAATAGTGATGAATTTTACTATTTTCAACAAAACATGAAATCTGACATTATTTACACGAACAATATTCAGTTCACTATATATACTGTGTGTGTGTGTATATATATATATTTATATATATATATATATATATATATATATATATATATATATATATATATATATATATGCAGAGGATGATCCAATTAAAACGCCATCCAATACAATACAATAATATTCTCTGGGTTGCGTTTTAAGTGGATCACTCTGTATAATATACCAGAAAAATTGGTTTGTATTACATTTTTATTTTATCTTTATTTATTATTATTATGCACTTGAGAATACTGGAGATGTGGCCCTTGATACCATTGTAATTGCCGAGTTAAGTGTGGGTGGTACTGGTCAAGCGGATGTTGCATGTATTATTGATGTGCATACATCTACAAAGTCTGGTCTTTCCTCATTCAGAGTGACAGTTGTTCTTTTGTCTTCTAAAAAAAAAAATTCCCTTCGTTAACCATGTTGTCACTTCGTTTAGCTGGGGATTCAGCTGTTTTACCCTCTTTGTGTACCCTCTGTGTGTAAACTTATTGAGACATTCTTTTTCTGTGATTGTGTGTGTGCACATAGTGATGAAAGTAGTAGCAGTAGCCATTTTCGTAAATCCCGCTCCTCATTTCGTTGAAACATTTTTAGGATGGTTATCCTGTATCTGCATCTGAAGACATATTTACACGATCCTGTTTTGTCCATCTTTTAGATTCCTTACGAGTCCCGTGAAATTCAATTGTTTTCCTTTGTTTTAACACCCTTTCTTCCTTACTCAGTGTTTTATTTAAATCGTTGATGTGCTTTCGTTTTCATTCGTGATGTTGCTATCTTCAGCATCTCCCTCTAATATGTTCCCCTCGGTGTCCTGAATCCCATTTTAATTTGCGTCGACATTTTTTTCTTTGCCGTTTCTTGTTTTTCCGTCTGTGAATTTGTTGCAATTGTTTCTCCTGCTTCAACATTCTCCATTATCGTTTATACCACCTTTGTGTTTTTTTCCATGCATTTGACGCACACGAAACCATAAAAACTAATGTTTTGTTATTCGTTCTATTCATCATTTTCTCTCCTTTTTTCCTTAGTTTATGCATTCGTCGTGCTTAAATGTATTTCGCAGAGTGCATTTTACGCCAGTGGTCTTGTCCGTTTCATTTTCGCAGTTGCAGAGCTTGTAAACGGCGCATTCCATTGAAGATGCCCTCTCTCTATTCAACTTTTTGAATTTAGAACAATTTACATATTTTTTTTTTGTATTTTTAACCGTAGTTTTGGTTTCTTTTTCTTTTTCTTTTCTGCCTTTCTAATTCCGTCTGCGAAATCTGATCCTACTCGGTTTTATAACTTTTCCTCTTTCAATGAGTAGGAGAACTTTACTGAAGGCTAGTTTCCTTTGAATTATTTTCAATTGATGATGTTTTTTTTTATGCACTCGACTGCACAAGCCTTCACTTAATAAATTGTATATTTTTAAATATTCACTGATACGTTATATAAATATACAGATTGAAAAAATAAGGTTTTCATATAAAAATTAAAAAAAAAACTTTTTATTTTTATATAGTAACCTTATATATTATATATTTAGATAAACTTATAAACCTTATATATATATATTTAGATAAACTAAAACAATTTTTTATCATTGTGCCGAGTTTATCCTTTATATAAATATATAATTGTGTGTGTGTAAGATACAAATTAGAATAAACTCCGTTATTATTAGGTTTTAGAAGCCTCTTTTTTTTTTGTTTATAGCCATTGTTAAATATATTATAAAGAAATTTTTATTGCTATTTATGACGATAGCCGCACTGAAATACCTTTTCAGTCTCACGACGCAATTTTTATCAGCCTGGTGTTGACGGCAAACCAGTTAATATCAATTCCAGAAAAATTACGGTGCTCGTAGACTTTAAAATAGTGTAAATACGAAATGTATTCGGAAAATGTTTTTTTTTTTTAAAGAAATATTTTGACAGGTGCCTTTTTAAATTTATTTAACGAGTTTATTATATTCATCAAAATGATAGTATAAACGTTATAAGAGGATTTAGATATATGGAATTATCGTGGTGCTCCTTCTTTAAATATAGAGTTGTATTTTACAATCTTTCTTGATCAGTTAGAAAGATTTAAAAGTGAAACCGTATTATTCAGAAGATATGGTCGAGTCAGCAAATTCACGAACAGCTGTCTCTTCACTGTCCCCCTTTCTAATTATTATGAAAGTCTGTCTAGGATTACTCAATCTTTTTAACCTTCAATTCCCTCCATCCGTAAATATTTGCAACCCTAAATATCGTATTCATACAACCCCTTTTCATTTTATCTAATTTGAATATAACTAACAACAGTCTCAGATTTGTGACATTTGGTGGCAGCGAAACTTCAATTTGCATAAATTTTATTCATTTTTTACCACTCTATCGTGATAAGAAAGGCGTAACAATGAGTAAGATTAATCTTAGATATATTCACGAGTAGCTGGAAGGAATTGGGGCGAGTCCAACTTGTGTGTATGATAACTATGAACTATATTTCATGTATAATATAAAGTTATCCGATTTTCCAGGACCTTTTTTATTCGGATACGCTTCACAATTCTTTTTTTTTTATCAAACCAAGAAAGAGCTTCAGCTATGATGGAATAATGCACTTTTGATGTTTATCTGCTTGAACGAGACTTCAGCCCCTACTGAACCCTTTCTATGCCCCAACTCGAGCATTGATAAACGTTTTCCTTGTTTAGGAACTTCACAAACATAAAAATACCCCTTAAATTAAATACCCCTTAAATTAAATACCCCTTAAATTAAATACCCCTTAAGTTTCAACCAATTTTGAAACTTGATGCTACTTTTACTTCACGAGACAAAAAGTTCCCATTTACTGAAAAAGTATTCGTAAAAAGCACCCATTTACAAACTTAATATAACTTGCTTCCATGATAATGAAGTAGAATTTTGGCGAAAGGTTCGCCTAAAGACGCAAATTTCTAAAAAGCATAAAAACATTTACCATTTACCGGGAATTTACCATTGCTTTCGTTTAGCCGCCAGGGAACTAGTCAGAGGCCCCGCCTCTCGCAATGAGATGGATAGTGGTGCTTCGCTAAGGGACCGGCTTTCTGCTTTCATTAAACGCGTTGACAAACGTTTTCAGCCATGGATGAACTCGGAGGGAAATCTGTCAGGTAGAGCACGCGCGCCCTCGGCTACCTGGGGAGCTGTCTGCTTACCATACAACTCGTCTTCCATCTCTCTCGAGACGAGGACGAGGTGGTGTCACGTCGCAGACGACACCCCCTACTCGGCGCTTGATCTCTTACCCTTATCGGGAGTGGAGAAGGTGTCGTCAACCCCGATGACTGACGGCTTTATGCGCCGAGCGCGAACTGACTGTCACTAGAAACAACGCCTACTAATGCGCCTAAGTGGTGTAATGGTTAGCATCACTGACTACGAATCCATCAGCCCCGGGATCCAGACCCGGTGACGGCAGGCGCGCGTAGCAAAACCCAGCTGTTCATCCTTCCACACAATAAAGAAGTGGTTGGTAGATAAATGGGTACCCTGGGTAGCCTAGTGGTTAAGACGCTGGGCTGCTGGTGGGGGCGTGGTTCGGATTCGACGTTAAACTGTAGGGCTAAGGTGGAGTGAAAAGCTCGACCTTCGTCAGAATGAACAATTCGGGCGGAAGCAAACCAAAGGTTATCAGTAATGACTGGGTTTCGTTTTTTAAATTTTGTAAGTTATCACAAAGAATAAAATATATAAAGAAAAACGGAACATTACGAATTAGCAATTTTTTTTATGCTTTTAAGAAATTGTTTCTAGGCAAATTTTAAAAAAATCTGGAGTGGTTCCAAGCGTACTCATGAATAAACATGAAATCTCTGCTTAAAAGCACAATATATTCAGTACGAAGCACTGCAGAAATTATACTGTACTATAAATTTCAAATCTTATAAATTGTTACCAATATTTTCTGTGACTTTTGGGGATAAAGGTTGGGGAAGATTTGCAAAATTTAAATTTCGAATAAAATCTCTCTCTCCTCCCTCTCTCTCCTCCCTCTCTCTCCTCCCTCTCTCTCCTCCCTCTCTCTCCTCCCTCTCTCTCCTCCCTCTCTCTCCTCTCTTACACACACACACACACACACACACACACAGTACGGACATCAAAACTATTAAGTTTTATTAATTTATCTTGCATATGTATTAACACCAAAGTATATAGGCGGGCGTAATAATAAAATAAATTCTAAAAGAACACTAAAAATAGTACTGAAATGGTCTCTGGATGACAGAGGCCATAAAAATGACCAAGGAAGAATTATTCCAGTCGAAAACATGAACATAAAATGTTCAAAACTGTATTCACTGAGTTTCCACATAGCTGATCGAAACAGAGATCTGAAAGCAAAGGCTGAAAGATACGTCATAACCCATAAAGTAATAAAAATATATATATGCGTGTATTCAGGATTAGGTCCGTGTTTAGAATAAATTCGGTCATAACTTATTCCAGAGAGCGCGCAGTTATTAAAAGGATACAAAGTTATTTCAGAAATGTCAGAAAAAATATCTGTGGCGTATTTTATTTAACAACTCGACAAGAAATTAAAATTTATTGAATATTTTATTTTTTTTATTCTCGTCATATACCCTTTAGTTTGCGGGCAAAGTTCAGCAGTTTTCCGTTCAGATAAAGTAGCTACCCGTTGTTTTGGATCCCACGTAAAGCTTTAGGTTCATCACTCAATCACATGACCCTTGTCATTGCGAAGGATGCTATAAACAATCCTAAACATTGTTGTTGTTAATAACAGTTTTAATAAACAAAAAAGGGTTTAAAAGTATTCTTAAGCACTTGAGATACGTTTTTTTGAAGTAGTTTTGAATATAAATAGAGTAAAAACTAAGTTCATAATACTACAGAAAATATTTGGAAAGATTTTTAATTTTTTCTTTTGTTAGACATGATTCTAGAAAGATGAAGTTGCATAACGTTAGTTTGTCTGGTATTATAAGTGTTTGGCCATTTGTGATCAGGTAGTATCAGAAAAAAGACTATTTTTACAATGTTACGAATACATAATTTTTTCTGATCTGAGTTTATAAATTTTGTCCAAATCGAGAATTCCAATTTTGTTTGTCTAACTTAAAAGTATATATATGCAAATCAGAATCAGTTCCAATGTTCCTAACAACTTTGTGTTTTTGTGTGTGTTCACCTGATGTAGAATATTAACTAGTGAACTCTTCCAAACGAGAATGTGTACAATAAGTAATGAGTAAATATAGGGCTGCTAACAGTCAGTTGGAAGGCATTTCTTAGAAGGTAGATAATTCCACCATCCATCTCTAGGCTTTTTCCCACCAACAATTTCATATTTTCCTCTTATTCATATTTACTGGTTATCTATGTTGGTTTCTGGTCTTGTGGGTTCGAACCAGTCAGCTTTATTACATGTTATGTACAGTATGTAAAAATGCTTAAACGTTGACAAGAATGGGTTGATTCGATCTGAACAGAAGGTCAGGTCCAGAATGATAATCAAAGTGGAAGGGTGCTCCAAAACTCGTTATAATTGTAACTGGAGGGATCAAGTTTCAGATGGAGAATTTCAAGTCAAACTGGACTTGTAAAATAATCCTATACGAGTAAGTAGTTTTAATCTCAACTTGGAATTTTACCCTATAATGGGGTGGGTTACATCGTAGCCAATGTCGTAACACCGCTTCTCGTTAATAGACTATGTAGCGACCCGTGGTTCGGATCCCACGTAAGGCTGTAGGTCCCCTCCGTTATATGACCTTAGGTGTTGTGAAGGAGGTTAAACAACCCCATCATTACTTTTTTTCTAATGGGGTCTTCTCTAGGATAAAAAAATCGTCACTAAAATGAACACAAGGTTGCAGAGAGTTAATACGACGGCTCTTCAGCCCTTCCTCTGGCGCCTAGGAGTTCTAAGACTGAGAAGCCGTAAGCAGTATGACATTACCCATAACAGAATCAGTAAAATGAAAACCACATAGGTATAAAAGTGTTAACGACAACTTTATCTTCAGTGAATTCTTAACATGGTTTAAACTTCATATTTGTAGTTAATCTCAGCTTCAGGAAATCATTCTAAGTGTCTTAAACCGTACAATACCGAATTCCTTTATTGTTTTATCAAAAAATAACTTCATTAAAAGGTCGAAACTTTTTCAAAACTTGAAAAATACATATTACGGATACTGTCACTTTCATCCTCTACACCTAATGGAAATTTGATTGTAGAGGATCTGAGTTGGGAGGGGAAAAACAAGCTGCCTTCCTTATAGCCACAATTTGAGAGGGACAGAGATACCCCAAGGGATTTACCCCCAAGGGATTTACCCCCAAGGGATTTACCCCCAAGGGATTTACCCCCAAGGGATTTACCCCCAAGGGAATATATGTAGTAGTAGTTAGGGTATGGTCCTTATACCATGTGTTATACAGACAGTACAGTGAGGATTAAATGTTTGACAGGATACACCACCTCTTTAGCAAAATATATTGTATAAGAAAAAAATTCAGCTCAAATGATTACATGTCTTGTGAAACTTTCTGCTCACTAAATATTTATAAACGTATTCAAAAAGTCCCTGTGCACCTTCCACTTCCAACACTGTGCAGGTACAGGTTCACTACACTTTTTGCAGGTGCACAGGGACTTTTCGCTCACCCTGTATAAGCATTTAAATTTTATTACTGCATTTTGTAGAATGTCCACCCCACCCCCTCTTCCTCCCTCGAAATTAAAGCAAGAGGAATCGCGTTAGGTTGGAAGCGTTGCCGCAAGCATAGTTTCATAAATGGCATTCCAAATAGGAGGATTTGCATTTTACTAATTTAATTAATCGAAATTTTGTATCAGACATCTGGCATTCACAGCCTGTGCATTTTTCTTAACATTTGAATTCCAATAGAATATTCGGTAACCGAGTGCCATATGTTGTTGTATATAAGCGTTGTTAAACTGGGGTTCAACAGAATATGGTAAATATTCATCTTGTACATGCCATATTTAATGAAAGGGTAAACCTCAATTTGGAAGACTATAGAGGAAACCCAAACGCAGAGACAGACTGAAAATAAACAAATGGGAATGTTATTAACAAAACTTAAGTCATTATTATTTAAAAGAAATGACTTTCAATTTATTTTTTCGATTTTCTTATATTGGTTAAGAAAATGTTACTTTTTCAGGTTTGTTTAAACGGTGACTTACATAGAAATACCTTAGAAATAACTTAATTAACCTATGATTCAGAGTTAAATTAAAGAAAAGATTATTCTATAAACAATACACTAAAATTTGGTTATTTAAGATAGTGTAAGTCAGGGGTTCCCAACCTTTTTTTATCGATTTACCACGTTTTTTCACCACACTTTTTTTTTAAGTACCACCATTAAGAAATGGAGGAAAGAAGGTGCATGTACCACCTAATTTAACCCCCTTCAAGGGTGAAATTTTTGGTAGGTTTAAGTTGTGGATGCGTATATTTGAAACGTTACCAATTTGTACCGGTAGTCTTGAAAGGATTAAACCGTAGGCGTTCGATCTTGAATTTTTAGGTTTATCTAAAAGTTATATTTATTCTAAAAAGTTATATTTATTCTAAAAATATTCATCAACATTTGTACTGATTTTGGTCTCTGTCGCGTTGTCGCAAAATGCTTTTAAATTGGATAGCATGCAAACCAGCAGTCGGATGAGTTGCCAATTATTATTCATATACAACTATTATTATTATTATCATGACGGTAATTATCAATTAACAAACTGCATGTCTATAATCCTCTTACTTAGTTCCTGAAAGAGCTCCGTACCATCGGTGGTAGGCGTACGACAAGTTGGGAATCGCTCCAGCTTACGTCTATTGTTTTTCCATTATTTTACAAGTATGATGGAGTTTATCAATAAATAAGCTGTGTATATATATATATATATGTATATATATATATATATAAAATATACTACAGGGTATTTCATAAGTAGTTTTCGATAACAAACTTTAATAAATCTATGAATTTTCATTAAATTAGCTTGAAATTCAAACACTGAGAAATTAAAACACAATTTTTTATTTCTGTTACACGATACGATACACTTGTTATTCAATATGATTTCCATCGTTTGTAATATGCAATTGCAAGCGCTCATTTCTAAAGGAACGTTGCTTATCTCATTGATAATTTTGTTCTTCATCTGCTCTATACTGTTGGAAGGAGTCACGAAGACTTTACTTCTAACGTAGTCCAAAATGAAGATCTAGCAAGGTTTCAAATCTTGGTTACGAGCTGGTCAAGGGATATCGTAGCTGCACCCGATTACTAGATGGGGAAAATGCTGTCGCCCAGCCTAGTTAAATAGGACCTAGACTAAGTTGCTACCCTAAACCACCCTCTATATTAAATTATTAATGTGATTAATATAATTAATTAAAAATTATATATATCTTAATTTCGTACTGTATGAATTTTATGTAAATTTAATGGGAAACCACCGAGTTATTATAATGTAAATTTAATGGGAAACCACCGAGTTATTATAGTTTATTATCAGTCACTGCTTATCAAACAACTATATCTATCTATCTATTATATATATTATGGTTTCCAAAAAGTCCTACCCAAGTTAACTCTCACGACACTACTTTACCAGCAGTTATAATTAGTTAAATACCGTTGTAAATTATTTGATGAAAAGAGTAATTATACAAGACGCTCATTTTCCCACAACATGTGGATGAGTGTGCCCCAAAGGTCACCTGAAACAGAGTAAACCGCCACTCAACTCCACCCGATACCAGCGTCAGGAGCGAACCAATGCCACACCGCTCGGAGTCCCCCCCACCCCCAACCGTAACAACTGAATTATCGGGCGCCCAAATTTTATGATTAGCTTTAAAGGTAAACAATTTTTTAAAAGTTTAAGAATCAATTTGAAATTTCCAATGTTTCAGTTAGGTTTGTTTGCTTTTTTTCATAAAGTAAATGAGGATTCTGTCCTGAGGGACCCACTCATTCCCATTCCTATCAAAGGTCTGCAAGTAGGAATCCAGAGTTTGAAAAAAAAATTTCTCATTTTCAAAGGGTAAGTTATATATTGGCAAAAATTCCAGTTCCTTTTGGGATGCATCCTCTACTGACCTTCTTTAATCCCCATAAGCGGATTTTGTGTGTGTGTGTGTGTGTGTGTGTGTGTGTTTTATTAATCAAGCTTATGTAACACACACACACACACACACACACACAATTTAGCCGTTTTATAAAACCGCGATATTTTCACAATTTATTACAGATAGCGACTTTTAACGTAATCTGAATAAGTAATTAACTTAACCTAACCTAGCATAACCTTCGTTAGTATATCCTGAGCCCCTACTTTGTACATTTTCATACCCCTTTTTGTACATATTTATGGTAACGCTTAACCTAATCTAATAACCGATTAACCTAATCTAGCTATGTCGCTACCTGCATGTTTGTGTCGCTGAGCCGTGTGTGTATCTTAAAGGTAGCCAAGAACATAGAAGAAACACGAAAAACACAAGGAAACAAAATTGAAGGTACTGTACATCTATCTAAAACGGGAAAAAATTGAAAGAAAACTTACACTGTTTGGTTACTTTACAAAATCGTGAAACTTCCACATTTTTAATTGTGGATGGCGACATTTTATTTAATTTAAACATCAGATTAGTAAGTATCTTTATTCGGCATCGTTTGAGTTTCCAGTTACTAATTTATATTAATCGTATAAAGATCAGTGTTCATATTTGACAGTATACGCGTGGCAAACTTCATTCATTCGGTCTATCAAAAATTAATAGATACTAAATGAGCAAATATGAATGGCTAAGAAAGATCGTTTTGCGATTGTTAAAATGGTACTTATTAAAGTCAAAGAATGTTGTCGATACCGAAACGTACGGTACTTCTTTGTATGATTATATTAAAGTATTTAAAAATGACGTACGTACGTTGAAATAAAGTATTTAAAGGTGACGTACGTACGTTGAATTAAAGTATTTAAAGGTGACGTACGTACGTTGAATTAAAGTATTTAAAGGTGACGTACGTACGTTGAATTAAAGTATTTAAAGGTGACGTACGTACGTTGAATTAAAGTATTTAAAGATGTTGAAATTCAAATACTTTATGGATATACCGATGCCAATGTGACAAGCTTTCGAAATAAAACGACATACTGGATTATGGTTAAGCCTAAATTGCATGCAAGAATATATTTATAGCGAAATTTTGTTTCCAACCTTTCAGGAAAACACACAAGAAAATTTGGATTACAAAGTTTTTTGGTGAATAGAATACCAAACTGTTAGTTTCAGAATACAGAAAATAACAGAAATTCAAACAATGACTGAGAAGTTTAGATAGACACTAATGTACAATCATAATACTCGTATAAAGAGTCATTGTGAGTTAAGAACTTGGTGTGACGAGACACGGTAGTCATAGCAATAGACAAAGACAATGAATCGCTTATTAAAGTGTTCCACATTGCTGAAAATACTTTGAGCATATTGGAAAGGATTAAATTATTTAGAAGTAACGGTGAGATAAAATATTTACTTAAGCAGACCATAATTACGTAAGTTAGAATTAAAAAAAGTACTTTATTTGAATTTGGAGATGGGTAAAATCTTTGAAATACCATAGTTGAGAAATGGAAATCTGAGAAATATAAAGATCCTAATAATATGAACATTGGGTATAAATATGGGGCATTTTCAGTGGAAAAATCATATATTACGAATAGTAATGGATCGCTTTGAGAATTTCCTTCTTCAAGATTCTCATTCTCCGATTTCTCTCTTGGGCGAGGAATGAAATGAAAATAACCGAGTGGAAAGAACCCGTCCCAAAGAGCTTGGTTATATACATTAATAAACTCTGAAAAATGAACAAGTGTTTAAACCATCAGAAATATCCTTTGCTCGTTATTTCAAATTAAAACTAATTTTCTCTCCAATTGTTCGCTCGACCTAAAGAATATTTGGTTTATATTAGATAATGTTGGAATTTCACGCCATTGGCATTTAAATAACTCGAAATTACTCGGTAATTGTTTTAATTAAAATATAAATTAAAAAACGTTTTCAAATTCACTATTTAAACAAGAAAAAAACCGTGTCCACAAAATTTAGAAATTTAAAATTTTAACGATATTCTTTAAAAGTAATTAAAAGAGTACTTTTCCTATTAATTAAAAGAATACTTTGAATTGATATAATAATATTAATACCATCTTTTAATAGTTTTATTCTTATCATATTCTTCGTTAGAATTGAAGAAATACCTGTAGCCAATGCGAACTACTTTAGCAGAGAAGAAGATAATCAACATGATTAAAATCGAACTTTGTATCCAGAAATCCAACACTTAATTGTAGGAATGATATCCCTTTAACTCGTAGTATATTAGTGATAGATGAATGAGCAAACGCGAAAAGATGACCAATTGGATACGACGAAATTAGAAATTTTGGAAATATTTCGTTCGTGCTTCTGCAAATAAACTTTCAAAAATATCTGAAGAAGAAAATATGAATTGGTACATAGAAATAAAACAAGAATACCAAGAATGTTATAGTTACTATTTGATACTACGAATTTTCAGTTATTAAAATTTCCTATATTCTCTTGTATTTTATATATTTTTTGCTAAGCGTGCAATGATAAATGTATCTAACATTGCTAATTATTGTTACAAAAACTGTTAGAATTATGAAAAGAATTGAAAGTCCATGAACAATGGCATTTATTAACTAAAATTTGGAACTTTGCCGACCATTCTTCGCGTTTTAGCTGGTTCAGCAAAATTCTTTTTATCGTTCTGGCTTTTTATTCCTTTTAATTAAAAATGTACATGCTAAGGTGGAGTGACAAGCTTGACCTTCGTCAGAATGAACAATGTGGGCGGAAGCAAAACCAAGGTTGCTAACCACAATTTATATCGAGAAAATTTTATAAAGAATAAAAGCACTTGGTTTACTGTACAGTTTAAAGTGAATATTATTATTATTCCAGGAGGTGAGCGTTTCAGTAAACCGGCCCTTGACTGAACCAAAGCGAAATGTGAGAAGCGAGAAGCGAATATATTGATAGGCGTGATGACATAAATGTATACTTGACTTGAAAATGTACTCAAATTCTGGGGATTTATACTATTCGGTTAGTGGTGTTTACGTCTGTCAAAAGGAACGACTCCTCATCTTGAAGGACATAAACTGGAACTTCGGGAGAAATGTTTCCATGAAAGCCCCAAGTGTCAGGCGTGACTACTTCCATAGTTCTGTAAGGAGAGCTTATTACTTTGAAGCTACTGTAGTATGCCAAAATATATCTTAGTTGCAACTTTGATGAAGTGAAGTTAGCACGGGTGAGATATGCGTTATACATGTACGAAAGTAAACTGCAGCATCATCGCATTTGTAATGATAAAACTGGGATGAAGATGCGCACAAAGAGGACTTACGCAAGAGGGGAACGGGTAACACGGATTGTCAGAGACGTACGAGATAGAAAACACCTTCACAGCGGCCATATCTGACAGAGCTGTAATCACGTACAAGATACACACTAAAAAAGCCACTAAATAGATGTTTGTTTACTTCGTGACATTTCTTGACGCTGTACTGGGAGAAGAGGAGGGTGTACTCAGTGAAAATGTCCCTTGTCAGTTTTATACAGAAACAGGTATCACAATAGCAAATGGAGTATTTACCCTCCCTATTCCCCATTTCTGGACCCAATCGAAAATTGTTTCTCAGCACTAAAGGCACGTCTCAAATAAAACCTAAGCTCTATAAGCGATAGATGTAACATCGCCGCAGCAAAGAGGGCAGGACAAGCTCTTCGAATGTACCAAGAGACCCTGCTCATGATTCAGCTAGAAGCGTCACTGTCAGTCGTTACGGTTGAGGCCACTCAGGTTAACTGTGCATATTTTAATTCATGCTTAATGCTCTGCATAAAACACGAAAACATCTGATACTGATACAAAATGTGTAAATATTTTTAATTTATCATAATTGCCAATACGTCATGTTTATTCTCTGATAATAAAAAAAACTGAAATATTTACTGGGTGATACATAACCTTTGTCCAGGGATATGCAGAAGAATTAGTGATTGACACGTTATATTTGATAGTTTTACATTCTAATGTGTCCTATTTTATATTTTAGGAACAAATGTGAACCATGCCAAACGTACTGAGTGACCAAAGGACAAAGGTTATGCCTTTGATGATCTCCGGTGTTTGATTGCCATTCAAAGTGAAAACTTGTCGATGTAAAACAATCTGGCTGAATTATTTTACATACTTCGAAAATTTTTCAAAGTGAAATGAAGCAATGTTACGAATAGGTTTTAGGTTTTTGTTATTTACTTTATTTAATATATATATATATATATACAGTATATATATAGTGTGTGTGTGTGTGTGTGTGTGTGTGTGTGTGTTCTAAAAGCTTACGCAGGAAAAAATATAATGTTAAAAACTTCAGAATTTGAGAACTTTTTGAACACTAGATGTCTGTATACCAACCAAAAAGGATTTATTTTAAGGCTTGAAACTTCCCTTTTCGAGTGATATATACGACATTACACCAATGGTATATCTCTAATTTTAAAAGATAATCACGACAAAGTTTTAATACAAAATCCAGTAAATGCATCAATTCGGAAAACAGTACACATCTTTTTTTTTTTTTTTAATTTTCATAATTTCTTTTTGTTAAAAAAAATGAATTAAATTTTTTTTTCTTCAGTTTATCAAAAAATTAATCATTCGTTTAACATTAATTGACTAAAACTTTAATTAAACAAATTTCTTTCCAAAGTTATTAAAGAAAAAAAAATTGTTTACATCAAACAAATTATATTTACTTTGGTTGGCGGTAAAAGAAGTAAAAAAGATTTTCCATATTAAGTCTAAGCGAATTTCCTGAATTTTTTTATTATAATAATATTTTAATCAACTATTTTTTTTTAATTAATCACAATATATTCAATTGCGAATATTATATTTACAGAAATAAATACGCAAACTTTTATACCCTTACCGGATTCGAACCGCTGTCACTCGTATATCCATCACGCAATATCATAATCATTTACGAGGGCTAGAAACTGGCATAGCGCTCAAGCCAACTAATGCGGCCCATCACGCTAACTCCCGTGGTGTTAATACCAATATCATCGGGGTTCGAACCTCCTACTTCAGTGTCTTCACTTCGCTCACGGGGAAAATGAGCTACAGACTCTGGCCATCACGCAACGTACAGAATATTCTTCTCGTTACGCCCCTCTGAGTTGTGGCTTTCTTTGATAGATTTGGTACTGATAAATTTTCTCTACATTACAATTTTTTTTGAATGTTTTATTTAGGTAAAAATTTTACATTCGCATTTAAAACTATATATTTAAAAAAAAAAAAAAAAAAACTGGCCTCTTCTAAAACTATGAAAATATACATTTTAAAATACAGTAGAATACGCTGATAACGCGGGATTACACTCCGAAACACCCCACCGATATTGGGTCCTACTTTATCTACTGTTAAAGATCTTACAGGAAGAAAAGGTTAGTTTCCGAAGACCCGTACGTAAGATTTTGAACCGTGTGTGTGTGTGTGTGTGTGTGTGTGTGTGTGTGTGTGTGTGTGTGTGTGTGTGTGTGCGCGCGCGCGCGCGCGTGTATGAGTGATATTTGACATTTCTGTATTAATATATTTAAAGCGAAACGACAATATTTTTTTCACTTCCTCTCTTTTCGCCGCAATGTTGCCTCTCTCTCTCTCTCTCTCTCTCTCTCTCTCTTTACTATCACTGTTAAAATGGACACTGTTCTTTTGAACTCGTAACTGCATGCTTCCGCCTTTAAGGAGAGCTTGTAATACTAGACTTTCGACACGTTCTCTTCCCTATTCTGTCCAACACTCTAACGCAAGGGTTAATCGGTGTTTTCAGCCCTTCATCTATTTTATTCGATCGGTCAACTCTGGAACAATTTTCCTCAATCCTCCTTTCCACCCGTCTATGACCTCCAATCTTTCAAACTCAGTGTCTCCAGGCATCTCGAAAACCCTGGACCTTGATTTCGACTCTGTCCAATGAATATGGACCGTACTCTTTTTCTTGTATTATTATTACCAGCATTACCGGGGTTCGAATCCCCGTGAAACTGTCACCTACTGAAGTACTACGGAATCTGGCATATGATCCCAGTGCTAGTAGATGTCCATTACAGGAACAAGGGGTAAATTACACTTGCATTTTCCAATTCAACGTAAACAAAATAAGCAATTAAACGAGGCAATTTTAATTAGTGTACAAAATATAAAAAAAAATTTTTTGCCTGAAGTGATTGAACTCTAAATTAACTCGACTCATTTTGTTGGAATGTCAGTTTTACGCAAATACTTTCCAAAAGCATAATTTGACTTTTCAAAAAGCATCGAATGTTGTATAATAAATCTGTGAAAAATTTGTTAATTTGTTGAAAAAAAAATATAGAAGAATGTTGAACAGTTTTGAAAATTGTGAATGTAACGAAGCTTGCCTATTTCTGGAAGAAATTCTTTGCGACACCACCTTGTTATATTGTTTGTTCAAAAAAAACTAATATATATTTATATTAAATAAAAAATAATTGCTTTGACGAATAAACGTTTTAATAGCAGGAGATAATCACCGCATAAAAGAGAAATTTCCTGACTCTAACTTTATTTTCACCGAAACGTCAACCATAAAATTTAACGAGATGAGAAGCAGAAATATTCGGATATGCATCAAACAGGAATAAAAAACAATATAGTCTCTGAAAATATTAAAGGTTATGGAGAATCGCGTATCCAATAATACAAGTCTACTAAGTTATGATAGAGTCCTACCTTTTTTGTGTACTGATGTCATGGCGAATTTGTAAGTGTTTATGTATATTGGCAAATAATTGTACTGTATAATGATTATACAGAATTTTCATTAAAATAAATAAATTTTACTTGTGTAACAAATTAGAAATAACCCTTCATTGATCTAACTCAGGAAATGAGAAAATCAATTATAACTCTCTTCAATGTAACCTTTTATAGCAAAATATCGCTGTATCTAATGTACAATATTCTGAGTCGAAATTCTAAGGTAAAAGTAAACCCTTCTGTAAAAGAGTGCACTGAAACAATTATTATCAGTGTTTTTTTTCAAATTTCATTTTCTGAGTTACATCACCCTCCTCATAACCCCTCGAATATCAAAGATATTCACCCTCCTCATAACCCCTCGAATATCAAAGATATTCACCCTCCTCATAACCCCTCGAATATCAAAGGTATTCACCCTCCTCATAACCCCTCGAATATCAAAGGTATTCACCTCCTCATAACCCCTCGAATATCAAAGGTATTCACCCTCCTCATAACCCCTCGAATATCAAAGGTATTCACCCTCCTCATAACCCCTCGAATATCAAAGGTATTCACCCTCCTCATAACCCCTCGAATATCAAAGGTATTCACCCTCCTCATAACCCCTCGAATATCAAAGGTATTCACCCTCCTCATAACCCCTCGAATATCAAAGGTATTCACCCTCCTCATAACCCCTCGAATATCAAAGGTATTCACCCTCCTCATAACCCCTCGAATATCAAAGGTATTCACCCTCCTCATAACCCCTCGAATATCAAAGGTATTCACCCTTCTCATAAGGGTGAAGATATATAACTCCATGTAGAAATATTTTGATCTTTGAAAGGGTAAAGCCGATTATTACGAGTCGACTATGAGGGATTTGGCATAGCCATCCAAAGAAGTCCACTTTAAAGACTGGTCGAATATTTGTTAGTCAATTCACTTTAAAGAGTGGGAACAGGACTTTCGTTACATAACATTACACTCCATAACATTACAAAGCGACTTTAACTTAAAGACGAACTTACAATATACGTTTCAAATGTGGTCTTTTTTCTTTAATCTTTCATTCTCTAACAGACGGACATTTGATCTGTCGCTGTATTTATAGCCCTCATGGGGACATTATCACGTTGAGCGGAAAACAATTATTTTAGCAAGATTTTCTTGAATCGCTGATTTAATGGTTTCTATCTTTAGTGCAACCACAACTATATAATATATATATATATATATATACACAATATATATATATATACACACTAGTGGTGGACCGGATATCTGCATCATTCTTAACATCTGCATCCGCAGTTCTGCCTGCGGATATTACCTCTAATAGATTATGCAATTTACAATTAAATTAGCTTATAAAGTAGCTTATAAGGTCAGTCATGCACATTTCAAGTAAAGTATTAATTATTAATGAACAAACAAATATATAAACCTCAAAATATAAATACTATTAAATCAACAAACACTGCCTGTGCCGCTGTGCGTACTCCACTGATTTTTTTTTTTTTTTCCACAGCAACACAGTAACTTTTCAGAATGAAATTGTTCATATAAAATCAATCAGTCTATCGAGTTTCGAACAAGATTATTGTAAAAATACAAAAAAATAGTAAATTCTTTAGCAAAAATAAAAATACTAATTTTCTACAGCAAACACATTGCAAAAATGAAAACATTAATATTAATTTTAATTCTTATGCATTGCCTGCCGTAATAGTAATATCACGAAATTTGAAAAATTGTCATATATTCATAATTCTACAGGGTGTCCCATAAGTCCGGCATCATAGGAGAAATTCATATTTTTCTATTTCTACAAACCATAATTTATGCTCGGGATGCCAATTTCCCGTCCACCATTCTGTTCAGTGACGAGGCTGTTTTTTATGGAAATGGTGAGGTAAATCGACAGAACACCCGCTACTGGTCTCAAAACAACCCTCACTGGTATACTTCTCCAAAGGAACAAGGTGCATCTCGGGTGATGGTATGGTGTGGCATTTGGAAGGGTCGCATCATAGGCCCCCTCTTTTTCGATGAACATGTCACTGGAGGCACCTACCTACGTATGCTCAAGGAAGAAGCATTTCCCAGTGTCTTGAACAAAGAAGGAAATTTCCCAACATGGTTCCAGCAAGACGGCGCTCCTGCACATTACAGCACCCAAGTGAAGGAATACCTGTACCAATAATTCCCTGGTCATTGGATAGGACGTTGAGGGCCTGTGGAATGGCCAGCTAGAAGCCTGGATCTCACGCCACTAGATTTTTATCTCTGGGACCACTTGAAAGCGCTGGTATACGCAGAGAAAATTATGTGTGTTGAACATTTGCGGCAGCGCATTATTGGGGCATGTAACACCATTACTCCTGACATCATTCACCGTGTGCTTGCTGACTGGGTATCACGTCTGAATTTGTGTATTGAAAACAATGGTGGACATATTGAGCACGTTCTGTAAATAAAAGCTTTTGTTTTGCCTTTTTTTATTATTTTTCCTATGATGCCGGACTTATGGGACACCCTGTATATTATATTGATAGATTAACTAAATATCGGCATCCGCAGATATTGAAATTAAAAATCCGCATCCGCAGATGATGAAAAACTGACATCCGGTCCACCACTAATATACAGGGTGTCCCATAAGTCCGGCATCATAGGAACAATAATAAAAAAAGGCAAAACAAAAGCTTTTATTTACAGAACGTGCTCAGTATGTCCACCATTGTTTTCAATACACAAATTCAGACTTGATACCCAGTCAGCAAGCACACGGTGAATGATGTCAGGAGTAATGGTGTTACATGCCCCAATAATGCGTTGCCGCAAATGTTCAACACTCCTAATTTTCTATGCGTATACCAGCGCTTTCAAGTGGCCCCAGAGATAAAAATCTAGTGGCGTGAGATCCGGGCTTCTAGCTGGCCATTCCACAGGCCCTCGACGTCCTATCCAATGACCAGGGAATTGTTGGTACAGGTATTCCCTTACTTGGGTGCTGTAATGTGCAGGAGCGCCGTCTTGCTGGAACCATGTTGGGAAATTTCCTTCTTCGTTCAAGACACTGGTAAATGCTTCTTCCTTGAGCATACGTAGGTAGGTGCCTCCAGTGACATATTCATCGAAAAAGAGGAGGCCTATGATGCGATCCTTCCAAATGCCACACCATGCCATCACCCGAGATGCACCTTCTTCCTTTGAAAAGGTATACCAGTGAGGGTTGTTTTGAGACCAGTAGCGGGTGTTCTGTCGATTTACCTCACCATTTCCATAAAAAATAGCCTCGTCACTGAACAGAATGGTGGACGGGAAATTGGCATCCCGAGCATAAATTATGGTTTGTAGAAATAGAAAAATATGAATTTCTCCTATGATGCCGGACTTATGGGACACCCTGTATACATAGTATATATAAAATATGATTTTAATGATTAGAATTCCTCATGGTTCTCATGGTAACTTTTCCTCATTTAGAATTCAAGCTTATTATTATATTTCAGTTACTGAGGATTGGAGATGAAAGCAGCAAAGCTTAAACTGCGGCTGTTCCCTTGGCAACCCGTAAGTCAGATAAAGCAAGAAATTCCTTTAAAAAAGTAGTCTCTTTTAAGTTAGTGAAATTCTTAGTTATGACATTTAAAGAATATTACTTGGGGAAAATATTTGCCCCGAGTGCGCGATGTTTCGCTATTTATGAAGGGCCAAACAATGCTCTTTATATTCCAATTTAGAATGAGGGTAATGCAGTTAATCCCCGATTCTTTTTTACGATAGAGCTATACGTCATAGCCACGTTACAACACCCGTTAGATCGATGAGGTTAAGAGACATTTTGTTCAGTAGTTGGATGGCCGACCTTCCTCTGCTTTTAGGGGATGTAGCGATTCATAGATAGTTCGGATCAAGTAAAGATAAGCACCCCCAGCCTTCTTTAATTAGCCTTATAAGGCTAACTAACGAAAATATCACGACCTAACAACCAATCGTCAAGGGCGTACAGTTGACTTAACGATTGGTTAGGTTAGGTCGTGATATTTTCGTTAGTTAGCCTTATAAGGCTAATTAAAGAAGGCTGGGGGTGCTTATCTTTACTTGATCCGATAGTTCGTATCACATGTCAAGCTGTAGGTCTCCTCCGTCAGGAAAGAGATTAAACATACGGTACTCAAATAGTGTTTCTTTTTGTACAATATTTATATATACGCGAGACAAGTCTCGTTCTCTCTCGTTCTCTCTCGTTCTCTCTCGTTCTCTCTCCTTTGAAAAAAACCAAATGACTGTAGGTGTTTGTACTTACGCGTCATGTCGATGGTCACGGAAGACTTCAGAGTTTCCGTCGCGTTAGTATTTGACGCAAAACACGTCAGCTGGCTTCCGATGTCCTCCCTTTTAAGGTTACGAATGGTGACTGTGTTAATGGTAAGATCCCCTCGACGTACCTCGGTGCTGACGTCAACGATGGAGTCCTTCCACCACCACGTGACTTGAGGTCGGGGTCGACCTGACCGCAAAAAGAAAGATAATACAATTACATCATTTTATATTAATTCTATTTTTTAAACCAAAACACTTTTGGCAGAGGCGAAAAAATAAGAAAATATTTAAAATAAAAAACTATTAAATGAAAAACCAAAAAATTAGGAAATGAATCCAAATTATTTTCAGAAAAGAAATTTTTATTTTTTCCAAAAATGTTAAATTCGGAATAATTTTCCAAAAAATCTAAATTACAATATTTTGATATTAGCTTTATTTTTTTAATTAATTTACATTTGAAAATAGAGTAATTTTAGGCTGTCAGTCAAAATGAACTACATTTAATTATTAAACCATCAAATAATTCCGGACAAAAAATAAATTGTTAATTTCAACTGTAAAACTGTAAAAAAAAAACTTTGAAAAAGCTTAATTTGAAAATAAATTAAATATTAATTCTTTTAGATCCAGTGTTAGCCCTTTATTGCTTTGTTCTGGTTCACGCCAGACGATTTTATTAAGGCTTAGAGGAGACTCCTGGGGTTAAGAGAGCTTATAATAAGTAAAGTAAAAGGAAAAATTATATATTTTTTAATATATATATATATATATATATAAAATTAAACCATTTTGTGCAGTTATTTGTGCAAGTTAAAGAACGCAGCGAAATTAAATAAAACAAAGTTGATAATTTGAAGTAAAAAAAAATCCATTTTAGAAGTTAAGCAAGAAAGTAGACGACGTTTGCCACAATAATAAATTTAAACTTCCTTCATTTTTAAACGATTCGAAGTTGTTGTTTTTTTGTTTTTGTTTTTTTTTGTTTTTTTCAAAGTTCCAAACTTGTTGGAAATTGTTAACAGAAATATAATATTCTGTGGGTAAAACTAGTTATAATTTATTTTGTCATCCACCGACATTTTTTGTAAGAAATTATTGGGAGGTTCCTCGTTTAAGTGTGTGTGTTTTGTGTTAGTTACATTGTAGAATGGAGAGATGGTAAGTGTAATAATAATAATAAGCGTAAAAGGAGGAGGTGTGGAAGAGGGATTCGAACCCGCATCGCGTTTTTTCATAGTCAGCGTTCCTACCCAATCACCCCATCCAGAGCTACCCCTAAAAGAGGTTCGTTCAGCATTTACTCTGACCATTCTTCATTCAATGATCTTGCATTTACAGAGTATACTAATGTTTTCTAAGTGCAGTGACTGCATTTATTTGATTGTGGTTATTGCACTTTAGCCCCCTTTTATATAAATAAATTACACTGTACAAGCATAGGTATATACAGGGTGATTTATGCACAACGACCACTGTTATATGGTCGCAATGCACAGTGACTTTCGATGACCTGACCTCCATGAAATGAAGGATCAACATACCAACTTCTACCAGGTTATACATACTCTACAGTTTAATAACTTAATAATAATATATTATTACTATTAACTATTTTAAGAAATTATCTCATCTGATGCTTAACCTTCATCATCCTGCAGCTACAGATTTGTCGCAACGGGAACACCCCCAGATCAATACTAAGAATTAAATTAATTCAGGATAATGAAGGCTAAGCATTATCATTTTTATTAATACGATACTTTCATGTCTTTCTGTGACCATTAATGCACAATACGAATTGCAAAAATCATGCGTGAAAATGTCCTAAGTAATTCATAAACTTTTTCTCTCTTCGATAACTCAAAACCCAAATTTAAATTCTAAACACCTCGAAAAAATGAACTCTCCAACGACATCCGTAAATCTTTAGCAACTCCTCGTATGCTAAGACGTAAGAACAGTAAAACATAAAAAAAAAAAAAAAAAGTTCATCTTTTTCTTCTGACTTTGTGTTATGCTGAGCGAAGCAGCTTTGTAAATTGCTTTTATTTTTGCTTTAGACCTAAAACAAATTTGTCAACAAACTCCGTGAGCCAGCGGAAAAGGAAATTGTGGAGAAAGCTTGGCCCGAATTCGCCTTGTTATTGAATCAATTTGTCCCCTGAACTTCCATTCCTTTAGCGAACAAAGAAGAGTCCAAATGATGTTCTGACATCGAGACTTTATTTTCCAGAATTTTCATCTCACTCTCAGCACGATATAAATGGAGATTAGGTAACGTAATACACGCACGAATTTCCTCTTCAGAGCGATACGTTGAATATCTTGAGTTTAAAACGCGGCTTCGTTCCCTCCTTTTAATAAACATAGAACGGAAGACGTGAATGGGGACAGAATAACGTCACGAGGAAAATTACTTCTTGAATGACACTTTGAAGTAATGCAATCGGGCTAGTACGACACGCGTTCGTCTCCTCACTCTTTCTCGCTCCTCTTTTTTCACTGTTTAGTCATACAAATGTCACACATATATATAGGCTATATATATAAAATGTGTGTGTGTGTGTGTGTGTGTGTGTGTGTGTGTGTGTGTGTGTGTTTTTATACACGCCTAAACGACTAGGGTAATCTGCACCAAATTTAGTGTACACATTAAAAGAGAACCAGGGAAGGTTTTAGTAACACACCCGCCCCTTCCATTCTTCCCCTAAGTTTGATAATTAAAACCCACTCTAATAGACAGAGTTTATTTCCACAACAGTTTCGATGCCCACTGGCATCTCTTCGGGTGGATACAGAAAAACCTTATAAGGCTAACTAACGAAGGCTGGGGGCCCTGATCTTCAAGTGATCCAAATGAATTATCTGTGGTATAAGATAAGGTCTAAACTTTCAACAGTCGTTAGTTCCGTGGTGCCGAATTGCGTGGACTGCCTCAAACATTTAGGTTACTCTCCATTGGGTTACATTGTACGCACGTACCCGCGTACAGCAACAAAGCTTCTCGTTAGATCAGCGAGGTTATGCGAATGGGTCTTGTTCAGTAGTTGGTTGGGTGACCATCCTCTGCGTTTAGATGTAGTGACCACTGGTTTGCTACATCATCTGAACTTCTCTGTCGAGTGACTGCTACCTTTACGAAGGAGGTTGAACCAACCCCGAACATAATTATCATTTCTTGAATTACCCTTTTTCTCTAAACCTCTGTATCAAATAAATGGACGATACATATTCTGATTTTTTCTGATTAGCGCATGAATGAGTGCATGAATCTGTTGGTAGAAGCTTTACAAATAGGGTATAATCCCTTCCTTGCCTCTCCATCCATAAACCTATCGCCAGTGCTTCTAAATTTCTAGTTTGGTATGTTAATCTTTTGATACTTCTGAATGAATTCACTGAACATGGCCGTGAAACCTTGTTGTCTGCAATCATTTGGTTTATGTTCGTTGTGAATTGGAAGCAATTTCGTTTCCTATCGTTTTTATGGTCAATTTGACGGGTATTCTGCGATGCAGAACAGAAACGATGTTTGCATATTTTAAGATCCTCAAACTAAACCCACTGTCCAATTATTTCTCGTGTGTGTGTATTATATATATATATATATATATATATATATATATATATATAAATATATAATATATAAATATATAAACAAACACGCACACTATTAAAAACACAATGACCGTATAAAATAAATAAGACAATTAAAATCCCCAAAAGTTAAAAAATAAAACAACCACGAAGCTTTTCGAGAGAGTCTTCCCTCTTCATTCGGGCGGTGGACAGTTTCTACCCACCGCGTTTGTCACATACTATATATATATATATATATATATATATATATAGATATATATATATATATATATATATAAAATAAAATCTCCAAAACAGAATTTAAAAGAATTAAAATTCAATTTAAAGGTAACTGCAAAGCTTTTCGAAGGTACTTCTTTCTTCGTTCGGGTAGGGGTAAAAACTGAAGTGAGAGAAAAAGGGTACTTAAAAGAGAATTCAAGAAACGTTATGCCTCTGGCAGCTGAAAACGTTTGGATACAGACCGTATAGACTATAGAAGATTCTTCAGATAAATATAAATTGGTTAAAAAATCTAAGAATAAAAAACCGTGTTTGACATTAAAATTATTAGTGTTTTTTACAATTTTATTTGGGGTAATTTACCCCCGTTCGCCGACCACTGCTCTAAGCGATATTTCTGTAAGGCTGCGTTATTATTGGCAATATTTAAACTCTATTTGTGCTGATAAAGACGACTTTTAAAGTCGATGGTCTCGCCAAGAAACATTTAGAATAATTCAAACGAATTATTTTGTAAACTTCATTGAACTTATATGATGGTTGGTCCCTTCGTAAAAAAAAAGTACAAGTAGTGTAAGGTACTTTAGAAACCGCATGAAAACCGGAAGGCAAACTATTACGAAATTACTCGGAACTGGAAGGAACAACAAAAATCTTTGAAATTCTTAGTAGAGGCGTTATTGTCAAAAAAAAAAAAAAAAAAAAAAAAATTCTAGCAGCACCAAGTGCTTTTTCGATAAAAATATGAGAGTAACCTAATTTAGTGCAAGATTCTTTGATATAAGCGAACTCAGCTTCTTCCAGATACGAGGTGCTTCAAATCTTAAAAGCTCTTAAAACATACTAATAAGGATGCTTCTCTTTGTAAAGCAATTAAGAGACGAAAGCCAGTGAACGTAAACGTTGGAATGGGTGTTTTTTCTGACGACGGTGAACTCACGTTTATTATTATTAGATTTTTATAACTTGAATATCCAAAAAGGGAATTTTTGAAGGGTTGCTAATTATCCAGGAAAAATCAGGGGATTGCAGACACCAGTCGACCAGGGAAATACTCTTGGAGGGGACGTTAGAGCAGGAGAGAGAGAGTGCTGGAACTCCCATTTCTCCTGTCACTTTCCTCCTTAGCTGATTGTTTTCCGTGTCTCATCTACCCTGTGAGCAATCCAGCATGCTCTCAAATACGCACTTCTCCTCCTATTCCTCACTACACATACGTGCATCTTTTCAAAAATTAAAAAAAATTAAAATGGATTAATAACATTTTTTGTATTTTGGCTCTCTTTTTCTCTTTCTATGGGGCGGGGGTAAGGCGTTTTTGTGGACGTTCGCCCTTGGCCCCTCCTTCTTGCATAAGAAACTGAAAACATTATCACGAAGGTAATTATCAATGTGCGAACCATGTATTTATAACGCCTTTGCGTACCGCCTAGCAAGAGCTTCGCGTACCGCAGGTTGGGAATCGCTGGTTTAGAGAATAGAATGAGGATTACATTCACATTGATGGCAACGTATAAAGTGGTGGGGGAACAATGAACACTGACTTCCACCCATTAACCAACTCAACCCAACCATTTATGATATAAAATCAACTCTGTTATTTCCTTTTCATTTCCCTGCAAAGGCCTTGCATTTCTGTTGAAGTTGCATCACAAACAACACATGCTTTCACTTGTGCTCAGAACTCCAAACAGTGCAAACAAGTCTGAGCAGAAGTCGGCTAAAAATGAGAGAAACAAAATCCATTTGTTAATTTTCCTTCAACAAATAATGTTATTGTTTGCGTACCAAAGTCAACTTCTCCAAACAGACGTTAACTGAAGGGAATATAACGGATTTTCTCTTAGTTTTTAATCCACAAAGGTTAGAGGGACTTAAATGAGAATCAAGAAGATTCGTAAAGATACAAATTCAACTATTTGTTACTTGCAATAAATGCGTACTTTGAACATTATCTGTGTGCTTGAATCTGAAATTATAATTTTTTACCGAATCTAAACTTATAATTTTTTTTTCGCTGAATCTGAAATTATAATTTTTTTTTTCGCTGAATCTGAAATTATAACTTTTTTTTCGCTGAATCTGAAATTATAATTTTTTTTTCGCTGAATCTGAAATTATAATTTTTTTTTCGCTGAATCTGAAATTATAATTTTTTTTTTAGCTGAATCTGAAATTATAATTTTTTTTCGCTGACTCTCAAATATACCCCTCTGATCATTCTTTAACACCTTGCAACGCATTTATTCTTATAAAACAAATAATCGCAAGTTCCTTCCGCTTCTTCACGACTGTAACGTAATCCATTACTTTCCAATTAAGGAACCATAACTGAAGTTTTGCCCAAAAGGATTTTCTGCGTGAATATACAGGGTGGACCAAAATAAAGTAGCTCCACTGAGTTTTGTTAAAAGAAATAATGGGGCTGCTTTATCTTGGACCCCGCTGTGTAAAACTTAATTTCTTCTACATACTCGTACACTTGTATCCATTTGGAAATCGTTTACAACATTTATTCGCTATATATATATATATATATATATATATATATATATATATATATATATATATATATATATATATATATATATACTGTACAGGGTGGGCCGTAAGTTTCCATACATAGGAAAATTTAAATACGTGCGTCGGTATTTGGATCAGCAGTTTCCGGATGCTTGGATTGGTCGGCGTGGTCCTGTGGAGTGGCCTCCCAGATCCCCAGATCTCACCCCCCTTGATTTCTATCTTTGGGGGCACTTGAAGGCCATGGTGTATCAGGAAAAGATACGAGACATAAATCATCTAAACTTGCAGTGTTTCCCAACCGGGGGCCATATGGCTCCCTGGGGGCCATGGCACATTTGAAGGGGGCCACAGGAAAATGTTATTTTGTAAAATAGAGTTAAATCTGCATATTACCTACTGAAAATAATGCTTATGGGGGCCACGGGAAAAAATAAGGTTCCTAAGGGGGGCCATAAGCCAAAACCGGTTGGGAACCACTGAATTCTAAAGGAACGTATCACCAACGCCATTACAAGCATAACGTCAACTGTGCTAATGCGTGTTCATCAACAGTGGGGAACACGTATTGAAATGTGTTTTCAAAACAATGGCAACCATGTAGAGCATATTATATAAAAAAAATGGTTGTCCATAAAAAAAATGTTTATTTTTCCTATGTATGGAAACTTACGGCCCACCCTGTACATATATATATATATAGAAACGACGTAAGTATAGAGGAGTGTTCTGCTATATATATATATATATATATATTATTATATATAATATTAGAACTCAACATTAAAAAACTTTTGAATACAACTGTCAGCTTTTCAATTTTGCTTCACAATAATTACCTAATCATTAAATACTGACTGATGGGGTGACAGTTGCTACGAAAAGCTCTTACAGTTTTTAGCAACTCACGCTTTAAATTAATTTAATACATTTTTTGGTAACACTCCTAAGTTTATATATATATATAAACTTAGGTGTTATATATATATAATGTGTATATATATCAGGTGATTACAAATAATGTTGCCGATTTTAAACATTTATTATGAAAAAAGTAACAAAGCTACAGCGAAAAGCAAGATATACAAATAAAGAAGAACCCAAAAAGTTTTATTTACAAGCTATTGAAGTTCAATATGAGTTCCTTTTGTGGCTCTGAGACATCAAAGCGGTATTCTGTTCCCCTCCTTACATTTTGTAGTATATAATACTGAACTTTACGAACAGCCTCACGTATCCTTTCCTTCAAATGTTCCAAAGTTGTTGCAATTGGTGGAACAAAACTTCATGTTTTATATAGCCCCAGAGGAAGAAGTCAAGGGTGATTAGACCGGGCAAATGAGCCGACCAAGGAATGGGCCCCCCCACACCCAATCCAACGATCAGGCAATTGCTCATTCAGAAATGTTGGAGCCACAAAAATTGCTCATATTGAACTTCAATAGCTCGTATATAAAACTTTGAGTTCTTCTTTATTTGTATATCTTGCTTTTCGTTGTAGCTTTTAATTTATTCATAATACGGCGTGTCCGAGAATTATCTGTACAATTTTTGGCTGTTATTAAAAGTCAACCATGAAGTGTAGAAATTCCAGTGTTGTCCCATTTTACAGAGAATCTCATTAAGTTTTTTCTGATACAAAGTTTTGACAAGTTTTTTAGAAATTCCAGTGTGTCCGAAAATTATCTGTACAATTTCATCTTTTAATAAAATTCTTGATAACACACGTAACATTCTTAAACAAGATTATTTAGAATTTGTATTTTCAAAAGTTTCTTTTATTAAAGTAACGTTGTTACAAACATTCGATATGTGCACCATCAGTGATTCGCAAAACATCCAATCGATAATCCAAATGTTGCCATGTACGCTGCAGCATATCCACATCAATTCGCTCAATAGCAGCTGTGATTCTTGCTTTTAAATCATCAATGTCTGTCACCCGCGTACAAAAAAGAAAAAACTTGTCAAAACTTGTTATCAGAAAAAACTTAATGAGTTTCTCTGTAAAATGGGACAACACTGAAATTTCTACACTTCATGGTTGACTTTTAATAACAGCCAAAAATTGTACAGATAATTCTCGGACAGCCGGTATATAAATGTTTAAAATCGGGAACACCATTTATAATCACATGGTATATAAAATGCTCACTTTTGTCAGGCTTGAACAACTGGTCATGATCGACTTGTATTCGAATTCTTTACAGCATTCGTCCTCATCATTTGGAGGATTTGATGGAGATATTTGCTTTATATATATATATATATTGTAAAAAATGGAGATGAAAGAAATGATTTAATAAAACCGAAGGCGAGAGCTAATAGCAAGATAACACTAAGGGGAATTTTAAAATTAAGTTTATTAACAATCGTACGGTGGTACGTGACAAATTTCTAAATAAATCTCATGGAAGGAACTCTCACGAAATGCTTATTTTGGTCAGTTTCACTCAAATTATAGGAAACGATTCAAAAGGTGGATCTTAAGAGTCTAAGTTTAATTATAGTTCGCGGGCATCGCCCTTGGCCCCTCGTTCCTGCATAAAAAAAAATTAACCTATACGTGAAACCCTATTTCGATAGTCTTAGTGGAAGATTACCGAAACCTTTCTCCTTCAGGAAGCCAGCGCCCATACTCAGTGGGTAACACGGTTTCTATGTAAACGAATTGAAGGAAATGAGGTCGTGAGGTCGAGGGTTTAAATTCCGGTGATGTTAGTTATCATGATACAGGCGTTAACGCAATGAGCCATATTCGTTTGGCCTGAGCGCTGTGCCAGTTCCTGTTTCTCCTAATAGATGATTATTATTATTATTATTATTATTATTCTCCTTTGGAAGAGCCGCGAAAAGTAATTTCAACGTCACGAGAAAGTCGTCCTTTGACAATCGTACCCCAGACAGAGATCATTCGAATTGTTTGGAGAATGGAGTAGCACCTATCACAGACTCTAGCTTTAACCTCTCAATGAAAACCTCTAGGGGATTTTGATGTGACGGTCATAGTACCCAGTACTGTGTCTATCGCAGCTATCCAGTACTCTGGTCAGACTACCAGTCTTCTAGGTCATCACGACTTCCAAAGAGTCAAAAACCAAACAGAGGCTAAACCTCAGATACCGATGCTCGATTCGCTATCTTATATACACACACCTTACCACCTTACACAGGTTCCGCGCGATGATTCCTCATTTCGCGAAGGTCAAGCGTGTCGCCCCTCCTCTCGAGTTGGCCTGGTGAAGTAGAGAGTTGGTTTCTTGTGCTCTCCACTTCACATAGCCAGGTACGCCCGGCTCATCGGAGATTGTTCTGAGCCAGGCGTCTAATCTTCTTTTGAAGATGTCCACTGCAACTCCTTTCGTGTTTCTTAGGTCTTTGGGTAGCTGATTAAACAGTTTTGGTCCTCTCGCAACAAAACTATTTTCTTTCAGGGTTAAGGATGTTCCCTGTCTCGCCTTTAATTTGGGAATACGACATAGTTTACCGTTTCTACTTTCCACCGTTGTTTGGGGAGTTATAGGGTTCAAAGTAAGATTAGGGACTAGTTTCTCCATTACTTTCCAAGTGTAAATAATGGTGTATCTCTCTCTTTGCTGTGAAGCTTCTCTGGATCCCTTCCAGCTGTCTAATGTTTTCTTTTTTATATGGGCATGTTAGGACCGAGCAGTATTCCAATTTGGGTATGATGAGGGCTTGCAGTAGAGGAATCATTACATTCCTGTCCCTTCGTTTAAAGGTTCTCAATATCTGCCCCGTTATTCTCTTTGCTCTGTTTACTGCTATCTTATTTTGTGTTTCAAATTTCGCATCATCAGTCATTACAACCCCTAAATCTTTTGTTCTAGAATTTCTCTGAATTTCCTGTCCATTTGGGGTATAATATTCCATAGATTTTAGGTCCTCTCTTTTTCTGTACCATAACAGCTGAAATTTCTCGATGTTAAACTTCATATTGTTGTCTTCCGTCCACTTGTAGATTCTGTTTATGTCGGTTTGTAGAGATCCTATATCTTCTGGGTTTCTTATTTTTCGACTGATCTTTGTGTCGTCAGCAAAGGATGTTACTGTGCTGTCTCTGGTAACTTACTCATCTATGTCAGTTAGCATGATTATGAAGAGTAGTGGAGCTAATACTGTTCGTTGTGGTACTGAGCTGAAGACCTCTGATTCTGATGAAGATACTCCTTGTACTGTAACGACTTGCCGCCGCTCACTAAGGAAATTATATATTCATTTCCCTACTTTTCCTGTTATTCCATATACTTCAGTTTATGTATTATGATTCCACGGTCACACTTTTCGAACGCTTTAGCAAAGTCTGTGTGTAGTCCATCATAGTTTTCATTACTTTCAAGTGCATCAATAATGTTGTTGTAGTGTTCCATTAGTTGTGATAGGCATGATCTGTCTGACTGAAACCCATGTTGGTTAGCATTGAATTTTTTCTGAGTTTCCAAAAGGTCAGATTTTCTGTCAAACTATTCTTTCAAATATTTTAGCGATAATATATATTATGATATATTATGATATATATATATATATATATATATTATATATATATATATATATATATTATGATATATATATATATATATAATATATATATATATATATATATATATATATATATATATATATATATATATATAATTAATTAAATTTAAAATTACTAATTTCATTTGCATCATATATTTATTATTTACTGTAAGTGTTACTAATATTTCATCAGATTTCATATAAATTTGGACTTTTAAAAAGAGTGCGTCGACATTTAGGTAAAGGCGTTAGTAAAGTTTTCGGTTTTAATAGAGTTTCTTACGAAGATAATTATTTTTTTTCCCATAATTTACGCCTTGCTGCATTAAGAACATTTAAACACGTGTAAAAAGAATTCCGTTCTTTGATGTTTTAATTAGTGTGTGTCTGTCTGTCTCAGGGGAAGACAGATATGGGTATGGTTGTAGGGATTCTCCCTCGAATGCGTGATAGTGACTATACTTTAAGTAAAGCCATTAGCATAAATAAGAGAGAAACGCATGTGTGAGGAAAAAGGCCTAAAGTTTGTTGATTTTTGGCCTACATTCTACGGAAATGGGGAATACTATGGCTCGGACGGGATACACTTTAATCAGAAGGGTAAAAAGACGTTTGGTGATTTACTGAACATTAAATTGTATAATCTTTTTAAACTAGGACCCCCCCCCCCCCCCAAACCAGTAATTGATCCTCCTCCCATAGCAGTTAGTCCTCCTCCCACAGCAGTTAGTCCTCCTCCCACAGCAGTTAGTCCTCCTCCCACAGCAGTTAGTCCTCCTCCCACAGCAGTTAGTCCTCCTCCCACAGCAGTTAGTCCTCCTCCCACAGCAGTTAGTCCTCCTCCCACAGCAGTTAGTCCTCCTCCCACAGCAGTTGATTCAACTGCTTCTGGAAACGACTCAGGCCAGTTAGGAGAAATCACAACTTAAAATCTCGCAAAACTGTGCTCTTCAATGCTAGGTCAATAAGAAACAAACTAACGGAATCTATAGCGCTAGTCAAAACTGAGAACTTTGATATCATAGGAATAACGGAATCCTGGATTCATTCTGAATCAAGGGATTTTGCAGGAGAAATTGAAATGGTAGGTTACAAAATGTTTCACAAAGATAGGAACGGAAGGGAAGGCGGCGGGATTTTCTGCACCCGGTAAACAGTAATATCGTATCTGCTCCTGAAATGTTGGGAATTGATCTAAACCTAAATAATAAAGTAGTGTGCATCTACTTCTAGTATATAAGCCACCTCACTACCCCGTTGATAAGGATATTAACTTGTATAACTAATTAAGCAGAATAGTGAATAATAAGATCAGTGTGATTTTTGGTGATTTTAATTGTGGTAATATAAATTGGGAAAACAAAACAGCTGATGCTGAGGGTTCAAGACTGTTGGAATTTGCCGATGATAAGTCAATGGGTTGACGGTCCTACAAGGGGTAATAATAAACTAGACCTCATATTTACGAACGAAGATGACCTAGTCTCTAACCTGACTATTGGTGAAAATTTGAGTAACAGCGATTATAATTTGATTAGGTTTGACCTCAGGGTTCCAGTTAATACACGCGAAAAGACTCTTGAAAGACTGGATTTCTCGAGAGCAAATTTTGAGAGCTTCCGAAGTAGTTTAGCCCTTTCATACCCAAATTAAGTCGAAAAATAGGCGGAATCAGTTGATGCAAAAATCGTCCTTATAACCTTATAAATAAGGTCTAAAATTGCTTCCAAAGTTAACGATGAAAATTTCACACACTGGGCATTAAAGGGTTAGACACACTTGAAGTTCTAATAAGAGAGGATGTCAATGTCACCTGGAGTTCATATAGGGATCAATTTACAATATTATAGAACAATTTTATACCCACTAAAATAGTTTCCTTGTCAACAAAGTCGCCGAAATGGTTTAACAACGAAATTAGCAGTACTATTACAGGAAGAAATAGAGCCTACAAACTACTCAAGTCACATTTCAACCAGACTAATTCGGAAAACTATATAAACCTACGTAGGAGGGTTAAGTCCTTAATTAGATCAGCCAAACGTGATGAAAAAGCTAGAGTTGCCTCTCTGTAAAGTTAACCCTAAAGAATTTTTTGCCAATGTTAATAGCAGAAAGCCAATTAAAAATTCTGTAGGCCCCCTAAAAGATAGAAATGGCGTGCTGAAGTTCGGTAATAAAGATATAGCTAATACGTTAAACGAGTTCTTCGTTACAGTCTTCACGGAGGAAGACTCAATTGAAGTGCCAAGTACTCGGATTACATATGACGGTGACCATCCCATAGATACCATAAGTTTTACGAGAAATGAGGGACAGCACTTAATTGATAAGATGAATAAATACAAATCACCTGGCCCCGACTTATTTCTTCCAAGGGTATTAAAAGAGGTTAGCCACAATGTTGTTGACGACTTAGTAACCATATTCAAACAATCACTCAAGTTAGGGGAAGTTCCAACCGACTGGAAGTTAGCAAATGTAGCACCACTCTTTAAAAAGGGTGATAGGGAAAATCCTTGTAATTACCGCCCAATCAGTTTAACATCAGTTGTCGGCAAACTGTTAGAATCCATCATTACGAAACTTATTGTGTATCACCTTGAATCTAACAATCTAATTTTTTATTCCCAACACCGATTTAGGCGACATAGATCCTGTCTGACAAACCTATTAGAGTTTTTCCATAATATGCATACACTATACGATGCAAGTAGGGCAAGCGATAGTGTATCTCTGACAAAGTCCCTTACGCGAGATTGATGGCTAAAATCAGAGGACTAGGAATCACCTGGCTCGTTTCCAATTGGGTTGAGGATGGGTTACAAGATAAAAGCAAAGAGTGGTAATAAATGGAGTGGCTTCGGAGTGGGCGCCCGTCACCAGTGGTGTCCCACAGGGTTCCTTTCTTGGTCCTTTACGTTTTATCATCTATATTAATGATATAGACGTCAGGCTTGTAAGTACAATCTCCAAATTTGCAGACTATACGAAATTAGGAAGTAGTGTGGGTACTAATGAGGGCGTAAGAACGCATCAGAATGATCTTGACAGGTTGGGCGAATGGTCTGGTATTTGGTCGGTGCCATTCAAATTGGACACATATTGTATAAGGTAATGCACATAGGTTATAAAACCCGAAGACCGATTACTCTCTCTTGGGAAGGAACTTGACTGTGACCGATCTAGAGAAAGACTTAGGAGTCTATATCAGCAATGATCTGAAACCGTCGAATCACTGTGCAGAAGTCGAAAAGAGGGCCTTAAAAATATTAGGTTATATTAAAAGACAGTTCTAGTTTCGGAACAAGGAGACTGTAATGTCTCTTTATAATTCACTAGTCAGACCTCAACTAGAATACTGTGCGCATTTTTGGTCTCCATCCCTCAGGAAGGACATAGAAAGATTAGAAAGGGTACAAGCAAGGGCTACAAAATTGATCCCTTCAGTGAGAATGCAAAACTACCAACGGAGACTAGAGCGTTAGAGACGAGGATTGCGCGGTCAGCTTATTCAAGTCTCAAGATTCTCAATGGAATAGAGAGGGTAAATTACAGAAACTTATTCTCACTTAATGCCAATCCGACAAGAAATAATGGGTTTAAACTGGAACTAAAGACATTTAGGACCAATGTCTGCGACAATTTCTTTTCCTATAAAATAGTTAATATCTGGAACCAACTTCCCTCAGAGGTTATTTTCATCCAAAGTGTAAGTGTGTTTAAAAAGAGGCTAGACAAAGTACTGAATATTCTCATGGTTTAAGACTAAAACAACGTAACTCTGCAGGAATTCGCTTGCACGGTGTCTCTGTGGGCATGCTAATTATAGAGCTTTTTATATATTCTCCACTTTCCTGTAAAAATTTCCTTGGCTACTTTTGCAGGGTCAAGTTATTTTCTTCAACTTTTTTCCGTACCTGTCTCTGGCAGGGAAGGAGCGGAGGGTGGGGATAGAGCCTTATACTTTTCTATCCAGTTTCTACTACTGCTAGAATAGGTGAAAGAAAAATAAACTTGTTTAATAACAGGAACCTCCAGAGTGGACCGGAAGGTCTTTGAGGCTTCCTCTTGTCCTTGTAACTCATTGTAACTCTCCCCCTCTCTCTGTCTGTCTGTCTGTCTGTCTGTCTCCCCTCTCTCTCTGTCTGTCTGTCTCTCTCTCTCTCTCTCTCTCTCTCTCTCATTTATTGATTATTTAGTTAATTATATTTTGATGCCACCTTTATTTCGTTGCAAAAATATTTCCGTAATACATTTAGTTTCTTATGACCTTGCACCAAAGCAGTAGATATAAAATTTTACACGGCCTACATCGTAGCCAATATCGTAACACCGCTTCCCGTTGATCAGCGAAGTTAAGTGACATTGGGTCGGATAGTGGTTGCGTGAGAGACCGTCCGCTGCGTTCAAACTATGTAGCGACCCGTGCTTCGGATACCAGGTTAAGCTGTAGGTCCCCTCCGTTAGATGTTGCGATAAAAATTGAACAACCCAATCATTATTAAAAAAATTACACACACACACACACACACACAACACACACCACACACACACACACACATTTTATGTATATATAAAGTTCTGAGCTGCAAACAAATTTAGAATAGAAATAGAAAATTTTTTGCTTAAAATATTTCAGGCAGTAAAATATTACCTTTATCAAGGCCATTGGATCTGTTTTAATTAATCCATTGCCTTGAATACCGGTTACAGAAACCTGGTGTGGAATCCATTATATATTTTTTTTATTTATTTATTTTTTTCTGAAACGAACAAAGAATACGAACAAATTTTCTCGGTCCCCGAAAACTGCGTATTCTAACACCCGTGGAAATGCGTCCGCAGTATATACACGTATATCGAATTATTTGCATGGGTTTCAAACCTCTTCCTTTAATGACACTGACACCCCACGAGTATACACTTTAATGAGCCAACGCCCCCAACTCACTGGGTAACAAACGCCATTTCCATATGAAATGATGAAGACACAGGCCGACGGTTTGACTTCTGATGGAGCTCGTAATAATAATAATCATCATCCAAGAGATGACCTAGTTAATCTGGCCTGATCGTTGTGCCAGTTTCCGGCCCTCCTTACTCGTTATTTATATTTCATTAACACGAGTACAAGCAATTAATTAAATTTTATTTTTATCGTATTTTGCATTTTACTCGTCTCTACGATTTGATAAAATTATAACTATCAGTTGATAATGTTTTGAACGATGCTTCAGCCTTGTAAAAAACATGGCGCTATCTTGAAAGATTGTGAACCGCTGGTCAGTAACTAATATATTAGTTGAAGAAATAAAGAACTGTTATTGGATATTATATACAACTTAAAATGATACAGTATTTGGTTAAATAATAATGTCATGATTGAGAACTTGGAACCCTAAACTAGAATAAAATAAATGCTTTTAGCTTCGTCGGTTCTTCATTTACGGAACTTGATACAACTTTCACCGAATATGTAAGAGGAGAAAGTGAAAAATATACCAATAAATTAGGATCTCGACATTAAGCATTTATGCTAGCAACGACAAAGCATTTATGCTAGCAACGACAAAGAAAAGAGAATCTTAAAATCATTCATGTCAATCTAATTGGGTAATACTCTTAAAACCTCAGTCTTCTTACCGCAATGAGGGTACGATAATTTATGGCCCACTCGTTTGTCCCTCCCCATCACTCCTTACCTCCCTCCACTTTGCAGGAAAGGATCAGCGTTGCCCCTACGTTGTAAGGTCCGATCATATCCCCCATTTCCACGCCAGCCCCATTTGTTAAGCTTATTTTCTTTGGAGGAACTGAAAAAAAAAAAAAAGGTGGTTACCATTTTTTACGTATCATGTTTATTCATCTACAGTACATCTTTGAAAGATGCACAAGACTTTGCGTATCTGTACTAATATGAGATTTATTAATAGTACAACCAGATTTACATGTAACATTTGATACAATAAAAAGTGTTTGGTAAAGATGATTATAACATTGATGTGTAACTTGTTCTGTTGGAAATACTAATATAAAAAGTAATACGAGAATTATCAATGATACTATATCATTTACAAGATACAATTTCGTCTTAATTCGTGTATGAAATACAGCGAATACAGAAATATCTTGTAACGTGTATTGTCAATACGCAATTTGGCGATATTTTGTCTGAAAATATTATTAGTGATAAGCGATAAATCAACATTCAAAATTTATCTTTTAATTTGAATATTCAAGAGCATTAAAAACCAGATGTTGGAAAATTACACGTCAGAGACAGGTGTTTTCTTAAAATGCAGTACTGTCGTGCAATGAGTTGCTCCAGTGAAGCGTCCATTTAATTTTGAGAAATGGTCGGTTCCCCAAAATTAAGAATAATATCTGGTGAAAAGGCCCCTCAAGACGGGTTAACAGACCGAACACACACACTACATTACAGCAATGTAATAAAGCCTTCAAAATATGTAATAGACAGTTTGATTCTAAAAATACTTCATTATTTATAACAAATTTACTACAATTTCTAAAAAGTGCATCTTCAAATTTTTTTTGAAGTACTCTCACGACAAATTAAAAAGGTTTTATACGTATACAATCATTAGAATGGTAACTTTGCAATTTAATGTACTTTACTCCTGAACATGTAATTGCCTATTTGCTCAAAATAAAAGGCCCCATATTTGCAACAAATTTGTGTAAAGTGTAAAAAAAAAGTGTATCCTCAATTTCTGAAAAAAAAAAAAAAAAAAAAAATGCACAGTGACAATTGACACAATAGTATCACAACATAATTCATTTGACATTCCGGCGCTGAACAAAAATTTTTGCTTTAAAATTTTCATTGATCTTGTGTGGCAATTATCCTTAACTTTATTATCCCAGTCCTATTTTTTGTATATATTCTACTATATAAAAAATTATGGATTTTATACAGGGTGTACATAAAGTCAGGATCTATTTTTGTGAAGCACTTGGAAATTATATGGAATTCAATCATAAAATGATAAAGTGGTAACATTTATTAAATAATTAAGAGTAGGATTCGATGTGACGCCCATCAGTATTCCTGCACAGCTCAAATCGTTCCGCAGCATTTCTAAACACATTCTGGAGCATTTGCGGGGTTATGTTATCTGCAGCAGTTTGTATACGTGTACGTAAGTTTTCAAGACTCGTAATCTTCGTCTGATAGACGTGCGATTTGATAAAGTCCCATGCAAAGAAATCTAAAGGGGTTATATCTGGTGATCTCGCTGGCCAAGGTCTGTTGCTTCCGCGTCCGATCCAGCGATTTGGAAAACGTCCATTTAGATAATCCTGAACAATTTTGGCATAGTGACAAGGAGCACCATCATGTTGATAGACGACGGTACTAACAATCCTATCCCCGTCGTCTATCAACATGATGGTGCTCCTTGTCACTATGCCAAAATTGTTCAGGATTATCTAAATGGACGTTTTCCAAATCGCTGGATCGGACGCGGAAGCAACAGACCTTGTGAAGCGAGATGACCAGATTTAACCCCTTTAGATTTCTTTGCATGGGGCTTTATCGAGTCGCACGTCTATCAGACGAAGATTACGAGTCTTGAAAACTTACGTATATGAACTGCTGCGGAACGATTTGAGCTGTGCAGGGATACTGATGGGCATCACGTCGAATCCTACTCTTAATTATTTAATAAATGTTACCACTTTATCATGTTATGATTGAATTCCATATAATTTCCAAGTGCTTCACAAAAATAGATCCTCACTTTATGTACACCCTGTATTATAAATGTATTTGGTATCGCGTATTGGCAAGACTGATAATACGAGGATCTTGTATCACGCATCGGTAGTACGCATTTCGGTTAATATTTTGATCATTGAGTATAAATTAGCTAAAATTACTATGAATACCGAGAATAGAGTTAAATTTCTGGCATCCAACGTTTGTACAGGGTGGCCCATAAGTCCCAACCAGTTATAATTAAAGCGAAAACCCATCTAGTGGAGCTCACACACCCGTAATCGATTACTAAAAAAAGAATATTTGTCGAGAGGATTATATTTTGCACTTTGAATAATTGATAAAGATTTCTAAACCTATTATAAACTTTTTACTTTGATTTTCTCTTATTTTTGCCTTTAATTATAATCGATTGGGACCTGTAGAAAATTGTAGAATATATTTTTAATAATTTACGATAGTTTACAAATGTTATCACGGAATTTTCAATAATAATTGTAACTGTTTTATAACTATTAATTGAATTTTGAATTATCATTAAATAATTATATATTAATATTACGAGAGATTTTATAATTCAGTAAATTTAAACAACATCGTTAGTTAGCTTGATAATTTTTCATTCCTATGTTGTTGAAAATCCAGGCTTTAGGTTACACGACTCGAAATCAAAAGTTTCAATATTGAAGAGGAAATGATAACTTATAAAGTGAAACTTACTGTTCCAAAATGACAGACACACAGAGACAATCTGTTGTTGTTCTTCTTCCTCCTCCTTATTCTTCCTCCTCCTCCTCCTCCTCCTCCTTATTCTTCTCTTCTCCTCCTCCTCCTCCTATATTCTTCTTTCCTCCTCCTCCTCCTTATTCTTCTTTCTTCCTCCTCCTCCTCCTCCTTATCTTCTCTCTTTCCTCCTCCTCCTTATTCTTCTTCTTCCTCCTCCTCCTTATTTTCTTTCTTCCTCCTCTCCTTATTCTTCTTTCTTCCTCCTCCTCCTTATTCTTCTTTCTTCCTCCTCCTCCTTATTCTTCTTTCTTCCTCCTCCTCCTTATTCTTCTTTCTTCCTCCTCCTCCTTATTCTTCTTTCTTCCTCCTCCTCCTTATTCTTCTTTCTTCCTCCTCCTCCTCCTTATTCTTCTTTCTTCCTCCTCCTCCTCTTATTCTTCTTTCTTCCTCCTCCTCTTATTCTTCTTTCTTCCTCCTCCTCCTTATTCTTCTTTCTCCTCCTCCTCCTTATTCTTCTTTCTTCCTCCTCCTCCTTATTCTTTTTTCCTCCTCCTCCTTCTTCTTCTTCCTCCTCCTCCTTATTCTTCTTTCTTCCTCCTCCTCCTTATTCTTCTTTCTTCCTCTCCTCCTTATCTTCTTTCTTCCTCCTCCTCCTCATTCTTATTCTCCTCCTCCTCGCTATATCAGTAGACTTAAATAGTGGCTCTTCGACCTTCTGAAGGCGAACCTTTTCACCAACCTGTCAAATTCGAGAGACGTCGGGAAATTGTTTCTCGATGGAAATTTTTGAGCCTGCACTAACAGACAACAAAACAAAATAATTTTATCTTATACTAACCTACCTAAGTTTCAACATATCTACTCTAATTTAATCTAACTTTGCGTAACCCAACCAAGCGTAACTATACCTTACCCTCATCTAAAAACTGACTTAGAAGTTTGGTAGACTATAAAATTAGAACAAAATTTTTCTCGACGCTGTCTCAAAAGAAAAAAAATCGTAGCTAGTTTTTGTTGCGTAGTTTTAAAAAAAAAAAAGAATGGAAAAATAATGGATTTGGAAAAATAATGGGAGAGAAGCTGAGGAAAATTCATCGGGAAAAATAATGGTAGGAAAGGTCAAGGGAACGAAAGAAGTTGAAAGTTAATTTAAAAATACTTTTAAATTAGAAAATGGAATAAAAGTCAAATAAAAAATCTTAAAAGTTTGAAGGAATAAAAAATAGATAGATTTTGAAGATCGGTAAATAGGTCTATAAAGGAACAATGAAATTAAACTGTGAAATAAAACTGATAATAATAGAAAGTGAAGCGAGTGTAACTATAAAAAGTGCTTAAATATATTTAAATTAATAATAATAACATTAATTAATTATGAAGCCAAAAATCATGTCTTTTTCGCGTGTCTACAGTAATGTTAAAGTAGAAATATTGAATAGAATCCATGTTAACGATATAACAAATTCATTACGTCCAGATACCGTTCATTTCCATCATTTTAAGTTTTTTCTTCTGAATTTGAAAAAAATTCAGAAGTGAGTAACACCTTTTCCCTATACGCGAAGACGACTCTGAGGTCAGGGGTTCCAATCCTGATGGTGCTGTAAAAATAATAATACAAGAGATAGCGCAATGTGCCCATTAGTTTGGTTCGAGAGTTGTGCCAGTTTCTGGCCCTCGTGACTCGTTAATTTTTATTCAAAATTTTTTTATAGTGTTTGCCCTGCGGGTTATTTTCTCGTGGAAATTATGGATGGTGGAAGTAACCCCTTAATGACGTATTTTATTTTACTAAAAATTAATGAAATGCGTATTAAGACAAAAATAGAACCCTTCAAAAATTTAAACGTAAGTTAAGTAAATTGAAGTAAACCATTCTACAGTACAAGTAGTGTGGCATTTATTTTCAGATACAGTTTCGTTTGTTTGTATAATAACAGACAGTCTGTGCATTATTCTTCAAGGTTAGTGAGGCGCTTCACTGTATATTATACCTCTTAAGACTTTACTAAATTATCTCAAAGATTTTAGAATTTCTCACTATGATAGACTGATTAATGACATTTATAGGAACCAGTATGGGTCTATTTTCTATGGCAATATTATTTCTATTAAATAGGAAGTGAGGCAAAGTGGCACACTTTGGACCCTTTTTCAACATGTATATTAACATATTTGGTGAAAAAAAATTGTAAAAGTGAAGGTTGGTGGCTGCAAATTGGACTTGCATCTCTGAATGATACACATATGCTAATGTTACTGTCATTTTGTCTTCTTTTGTAGGCTTACAATTGTTAAGTGAATATTGTCAATTAAGAGAAATTGATGAGGGAATGAAAACGCACAACATGGGGATTTATTTTAAGGTCTTCATCAACTGGGAGTAGAGAGAAGAATAATAATATTAATAATGATTGAAGCGTCAATAAACAAAATAATAAGTACAAAATATTACAAATACTTAATGATATTGTCCAAAAAATATACAAGACTTGAAATTAACAATCAGTAGATGAAAGCGTATGCATACAATTCGTTAATTTAGTTAATGATAGGGAAGTACAAAAGAGAATTTTCACTGCAACAGCAATGGTTTAACTTTGAAGATTGCATAGAGTGTTTAATATTTAGAGTATAAATTGAGTGATAACTTGTGCAACGGATTAAATATTGCTTAATGAAGGATTAAAATTTTCAAATAAACTTAATTCTATAATAAATGCCCTCTTAGTAAAATGGCCTAAATGTAATTTAATACAGTCATGAAGATAGCTACATTTCTAGCTATGATTGGTATTATATTTTAACGTTATTTGGAGATTGTTGACTGAAATTTTGTCTAATTAATTATAAATTTTGTTCATTTTGCGATGGTAATTCATAAGCTTTGTGTTGCCTTTATTTTGTACAAGAAATGTAATTTTATACTTTTGAGGTTTGCGTGAAAGCTGTTATAATGCAGTTAACCAACAAAAGAATTACATTTTAAATATTCCATGCTGAAATGAATCAAATAAAAGACTAATGCAATATATACACTTTTCTACAAATTTAATTTCTTTCATCTCTTCTCGTCGGTGAGCAGCGTAGACTGCAAATAATTTTAAATTTTTTTTTATATTTAACTACGAAATATTTGCCCGGTTTTTTTGCATAATAATTTTTATTGAATTTATAATGTAATAAGGAAATGCATAATGCAATACAGAAAGTAAAATTTCTAAAGAAATATTAACAATTCCATTAAAACTTATGAGTGTGACGTCTATATTTCTTCATTTACTATAAAAGCATGAAGTCTGAAACACTACCATACAGATTAAGCTTAAACAATAGAGACTGTGTTATAAGACTGAAGGAAACAGCTGTGTGAGGAAGAATCTTTGTAATGAGGGTGGATAGCCAACCCCACTATATTCTGACAACATTTGAGCCAACATAGCGAATACTTGGGATGCTTTAGAGAACAACATAGTAAGTCCTGCTTTATCAAATCGTAAAACAGTAGAGAGAACTGTAAAGAAATCTACAGATGTTTGCACAATATAGCGAGTTCACAAAATGAAAGGGACATCAAATTGGAAGGTAGATGGATAGTGTGTGAATCTATATTTACTTTTATATTTTCAACGAAAAATGGCAAACATTTAATTACTGTATCTACGTGAAAAGACGCTTAGAAGCGGGGTCACCAGTTTGACTGTAATGAGGGTGGATAGCCAACCCCACTATATTCTGACAACATTTGAGCCAACATAGCGAATACTTGGGATGCTTTAGAGAGAACAACATAGTAAGTCCTGCTTTATCAAATCGTAAAACAGTAGAGAGAACTGTAAAGAAATCTACAGATGTTTGCACAATATAGCGAGTTCACAAAATGAAAGGGACATCAAATTGGAAGGTGGATGGATAGTGTGTGAATCTATATTTACTTTTATATTTTCATCGAAAAATGGCAAACATTTAATTACTGTATCTACGTGAAAAGACGCTTAGAGGCGGGGTCACCAGTTTGACCTTCGTATGAAAAGAGACCAACACACGAAACTGCAACGAGGTTAAACCTGTTTCGTATGTTAGTTTGTGTCCGGAAGGACAAAGAATATCGATTACGAAGTTGCCAAATTGATTGCAAATACAAATCGAAATATTTCGCACTTTCACTAAGCATTATTTTTAAAGTTTTATGCTTTCTACACCACTAGCCAACGAGAAAATGTGGGGGTGGGTGGAGCTGGAAATATTTTTAAGTAGAGCAAAATATGGTGTTTTTTTTTAATTCCACACTGCATAACTCTCTATAATATGCTACTGTTTTATAGGTAATATTTTAATAATTTTATTTTGCAACATAGGTAAGTAAATTTTACTACAGCTTAAGTTTCGACGTGAACTTCGTCGTTTTTAATATCTTTACAACAGCGGTAGCGTAAAGAAAATACAAGATTTATATTTCTCTCGCGTTATTTGCCACGTTAAAGTAACGTTACATTTTCTTGCATTTGATTTCTTAAAATGAAACAGTAATAATAAATTATAATCAGTACTCTTAAGTGTAAAGAATGTGTGTAGAATGTAAACAGAGTTTACTATTAAAACGCATTGCTTTATCCGGAGAATTTTTAATTCTAGAGTTAGAGAGAGAGGGGGACGTTGGGGTTGGGGAGTTTGAAAAATGAAACGCCTTTGTATAACTCATACGTTATTGCCGTTTATTAATAAAAGCAAACGTGCAGGCAGGGAATGCTTTTCAAAAGATTTGTGAAACATATATGAAGCTCGGCAATGAAATACACCAAATACTTCAGATATAAATTTTAATTAACTGATATTCTCTCCCATTATACGTAATCTGGAGTATCAACTGTGGAGACAGTGAGCAATTAAATGCATTTTTTTCTATTTTCTTTCTTATTTTAATTTTATTTTAAAGATTTATCTTGAAATTCAGCGGTACCAGTTGATTTTGGTTTGAGTAGTAACAAGAACGGAATTGCTGTTGTATAAACCAGCAATTTGATGGGAAATTGTTCATTTATGACAAAACACCATGTTGTAGGAATTGTCATCCAAAACATCCCACAAAAACGTGCTATATCAGAACGATGGCAGGAAACGTGCTCAATTCCAGCATTTAGTTTGAATTGATCATTATGTGGAGGTGGGATCTTTTCCAAATGGACGACCCCATGGGATTTAGCTAAAAATTTGTATATTCTAATAAGGAAAATGACATTAGTTTCCGAGAAATATGCGCAACATACGAAAAAAATTGCATTTATATGCGCACTAGTTTGCATGGCGTATGACCGTTGTCTAGTTTACACCGCTCATGACGCCCAGATACGAGGTTGCTGTGTGGTCCTCGTTAATTGAATGCGGTTAGATCAATTGAATGGCTGGTTAGGTCAACTGTACTCTCCTGACGAGTGGTTAGGTTAAGTAGTGATATTTTCGTTAAAACTAACGAAAATATCATGACTTAACCTAACCAATCGTCAAGGACGTACAGTTGACCTAACCGGGCATTCAATTGACCGGGGCAACTCGCAAGTAGATAGATCACAGTACTGCATTATCATATGCTCACATTACAATAACAACATTCAGGCTAAACTAGGTCTAAGAGCAGGCAACAAATAAACATTAATAACAACAAAAATAACTGTTTATGCGAGTTCGTATGGAGGAAAAGGTATGCAAATGAAGATTTATTTATTAAAATATTATTAAATATTGTAAATTTTAATAAATAAAGGATATTATCTGCGTTTTATTTTGTAAAACCCACTACATAATTTAGATAACGGCCATGCGTCATGCAAACTAGTGCGCATATAAATGCAATTTTTTTCGTATGTTGCGCATATTTCTCAAAGAAAATAATGTAATTTTCGTTATTAAAATATAAAAATTTATTAGTATCCAAATTTTCAGCTAAATCCTATGGGGTCGTCCATTTGGAAAAGATCCTGGAGATGGTTTTCATTTCAAATACATTCCTTAAATGAAACTTTTGTTTATTTTCTTTTTTTTTTTAAAGATAAATTTTAATAAATAAATACGATACATAACAAATTATTAAATCAAACTATTTGCTCACCATACTACAGCGTAAACATAAATTTTTGCAGGCATTCATTGAAAAAGAAATCAGACCTTATCACTGCAAAAAAAACTATTAAGAAATTTCCGATAAAAGATGATTAAATTTAGTCCCAACTCTAAGTGGAAAGCCACCACTTAATGATTACTGAAATATGTATAATGACAAAGGCCAAATGAATGAATTAGTCTCCAAAAGATAATTCCATTTTGGATTACAGAAATTCAGTTATAAAAGAAAATATTCACCAATTTTAACTTCATCACTAAGGATAGTTTGGGTAATACCATGTTGAATAATTCCATATCTGTATGAACCAGAAACGAGAAATAAGACAATAGTACAAACTTCCACGAGAGTAAATTAGTTTGTAATCGTGGTATCCTTGTGATTTCAATACGTTTGCTACTGAAAATTTGGAAATACCCAATTCCTGTGCGATTGTTCTCGTTCAAGTTGTTGGATCGACTTGAAAACAGGCGAGGTCATTTTCTTTGTTGTTGTCTCCTGTCGCCGTTACTGCCCTTCCTCTATATATATATACACATATAGCCGAGATGTACAGTATATCAAAACGGGTGAGCTTTTCTATTTTGAAATAATCCGCAGAAAAAATGAAAACATCCACTCCGAGCGCTTTTGAATTTATTTTAACTCCTCTTCGGGGAAACTGAAGAGGAGTTGAAATAAACTCGAAAGTACTCGAAGTAGTAGTTTCATTTTATCCTGCAAGTTATTTCAATACACACACACACACACACACACAGGGTGGGAGAAAAGTCTAAGGATTTTATACATACAAATAATTTGTTAATAAATAAATAAATTCCAATGATATCACTGCAGTGTATGCGATACTTTTCAAAGGAACTATACAAGGCCAAGAATGATCTAGGCTAGAACAAGAAGGCCCCTAGGCCCGAGCCCTAGTTAGCGCCATGTCAGTAAGGAATAAGGATGGAATACAGCAATGAAGAAAAGATGTATCTTGTATCGTGGGCTATTTCTTATGATAATTGTGCAGAAAGTGTGCGTTTATTTTAACAAAAATATAATAAACCACCACCAAATGCAACCACTCTTCGATGCTGGAAGCTCAAACTTTTGGAAACAAGGTGCTTGGTTAAAGATCGTCCAAGAAGCAGAAGGCCAATAACGGCGACAGGAGACAACAACAAAGAAACTTTCATCGCCAATTTTCAAGTCGATCCAACAACTTCAACGAGAAAAGTCGCACAAGATTTGGGTATTTCCACATTTTCAGTAGCAAACATATTGAAATCATAGGGGTACCAAGATTACAAACCCATTTACTCTCGGCTCATATCCGACGGTGACTGATAGACGGCTGCAATTTGCTGAAACAATGAGACAAAAGTTCAACAGTGATCCAGATTTCGTTCGAAAGATCAAATTTTCAGATGAATGTGTCTTCGGTTTAACAAGTAAAGGAAAAACACAACATTCATTACTGGACGAAAAAAAAATCCAAAAATACGATTGGGTAAACCCGTTAAAATGGCTACACTAACAGTTTGGGTGTGCATTGGTTATTCAGGACTCGTTTCATTTGACATATCGAGGGATACGATGGATAGAAAACGCTATTGCTATGTACTGAGAGAGTTTTGCCACAGTTTACTAATGGCGTTGGCAGGAATTGGCTTTATCAACATGATGGAGCGCCGCCACATTACTCTGCAGTTGCCCGTGAGGTTCTGGATATGAACCTTGATGGAAGATGGCTTGGGCGACGAGGTCCTCATCAAGCGGCCAGCCAGATCATTTGATTTAACCCTATGTGATTTCTGGCTTCGGGCTTATTTGCGTGAAAAACTCTACACTGCTGGTTTATCTATCCAAATGTGAATGTCCTTGGCCGAGGAATAGATGAATTGAAAATGATCCCACTCGATATGTTCAGAAGAACAATGAAGAGTTTTACAATGAGAATCCATAAAGGTATCATAGCGGATGAAAAACTCTTGAAGGTTAAATTACAATTTAACAAAATATTTGTATGAATAACATTCTAGACTGTTTGATTTGTTTCATCATTTGAACACTTATCTGTATAATGTTAACTAAATAGTTGTATGTATAAAATCCTTGAAGACTTTTCTCCCTCCCTGTACATATGCCAGGTGTTCCAAATAACTGTTCCTGTTTCTAAATAATCGTTTTAAGCTAAAAAAAAATAAAAAATGAAAGGAATTTAGACACAAAGACAAACGCAAAAGGGACGTAAAAGAGGAATTTATTAACCTTAATTAAACATGTTCAGTGTAATCATCATTTTTTCTAACACAATATTCAACCTTACAAAAATGTTCGACAGAATTTTTTTCAAATAGCTGAGCTGGAATGTTATTGATTATCTCTCAGACTTTAGTCTTTAGGTCTTCGCGTCTTAGACCTGGTAGAATAGATCTGTCTTTTATGTAACGAAAGTTTTGCTTATTAATCTCCCTAGACAGATGTACATTACACTCCTCAGAAGTGGATGTGTTTCAAAAACTCGATCTTCTAGCTTTGCTAACATCCACGTTACGAATTCCATTCGTTTTTGTTTTTGAATATTAGTCAGTGAAGATTGTGAATGAAATTTGTAGGGAAAAAGGTTTAATTCGGTACGAAGTATACGATGCACGGATGTTCAGGAAATACCTACTTCTGCTGACAGACATCGAATTGATATCTGCGCACTGTGCCAATAATTTCATGAACCATATTTACGTGTTGCACAGTTCTTGTGGATCGTTGCCTACCACTATTACCCTTATGTTGATTGCTTACATTTCCTTTTGTTTTAAAATTTCTAACAATTCGTGATAGTCTTTCTATCGGGTGGATCTCTGCATCCATATTCTTTACAAAAGTTCCTCTGCACTTGCATCACTGAATTTGTCATACGAAATCACTCAACGATCTTGATTTTCTGTTCCAGCTGCAAACGCGGAATCAATGTTTGAGGGATCAGCTATTTGAAATGTATAGGTATGCATATACTCGTAGGTATATGAATGATGCAAACCCACAAGGTTCATTCATTTCACGTGTTTACTTGTGAAATTCATTCCATATATACTGTATGACGGTATATGCGGAATAAAACCCCCATCTGTTACCTTTCTGAGGAAAAAACCTCAATAATAAAATATACATCCATTATAAAATAACGAGCAAATAAGAATTAGAATTTGGGGGGGGGGGGTGAAACACCCTATATGTATATGTATATACGCAGAAATGACCCTTTCAGGATTCGAACCCAACGCCGCTTGAGCAGAAGACGAGAGAGCGCTACCATCACGCTAAGACAAGGTAAATGTTATTACAACGTAGTCGATATTTCAACACCTGACAGAACACCCAATACGTTCATGTCCAAAGGTGTTTTCCTCAGTAACTCCTCTACACTCGAGCAATGGCTGTATTTCATTCAAATCTCTGCTGTAACAATAGGAGCCATAGATGGAATATCATGCACGAATACACAACAATAGTGCGTGCTTATGCATGACATTACAGTGTGTGTGTGTGTGTGTGTGTGTATTAATTTTCATATATATATGTAGAAAGAGAAAGATAGATAGATAGATTACTAACTTAAAATTTAATTTAATTTAACTTATCTAAAATTAAACACATACAAGTACACATAAAACCTTATTTAAACTACAGCGTGATGTAATGTATTTTATTTTAAAATATGTCACTATAATAATTTAGATAAATTACAAAACTGAAAAAAATCAACATAAAATGAGTGAAACTCATTTTGAAATTGCATATCTGATTACTCGTTTAAATTAGAATTTAAAATTCTCAAATTATAAACGTCATCCATTAACAAAAGTATTTTTGCATAAAATTTAAAAAAAAAATTTTTTTTAGAAAAAAACTAACTCAAGTAAATGATTTTTTTCCCATTTAAATTTTACACTGAAAATGAAAAGCTGACAAATTAGTTGAAATGAACAACAATACGTAATTAAAACAATTTTGTTACAGTTAAGCGGTAAGCGGGAGTTTGATGAAACACCGTACAGTTAAGCGAGAGTTTGATGAAACGTTGGACACTTAAACGTTGCTATTCGTAGACGAGCTTATTTACACTTTTTCCTCTCCAGCGCCCGTGGCTCAGTGGGTAACATCGTTTTCCTATAAGCGAAAAGATACTGAGATCGGGGGTTCGACTCTCGATGGTGCTGGTTGATAACAATTTGGAGGTTAAAGAAATGAAGAGAAGAAACGGGTGTAACTCATGTTTTTATTAGTTTTAAACACGGTTTGTAATTGAAACACACCACTCACTCGGTTATCCGTGATTGAGGGGCGGTCTACTATTACGGATAACCCGATTTCACGATTAATTCAATATACTCTGACGGTGGGTAGGTGGTGCAGCTGCTCCTACCCGCCACCACCACACAGTGTTATTGTCTTACAGTATAATATGCAATTAAGTGGTTTATATTCACCACAAGACTTGAAGATGTGTAAAGCCATAAGCGCACATGTATACCCTATAAAGCGCGGAGATACACTGACTGAGGCGCGTTGTGGTGGGCTGGCGGGAGTCAATCTGCGGATGTAAACCGCGTCAAATCACGATTAACTCAGTCTCATGATGACGGATAAGTACTTGCACAATGGTCACAATTAGTAAATCATAGTAACCCGACTCACGGTTAAGTGAATCATAGATAACGGTGTGAATAATATATACACAGGATGAGTCAAAAGCCTGGAAACATAGGAACTATACTTTTCAATGCAAATATATATGTATATTTGCATTGAAAAGCATAGTTCCTGTGTTTCTAGATTTTTTACTCACCCTGTATATGTACACACACACACACACACACACACATCTTGGGTTAAAAACCATGTCGAAATTTATTCATTACAACTATATCAGAGAAATAGTACCGCAAACGTATATGATTTCCTCGATTTTCTCTGCAAGTGTATATTTCAGGCCAAGGGGCGGACCCATAAACTGTTATTTATATTGGTCTTAAAGCTCTCAAAATAGGAATATATTTTATGAAACCAGAATTCTGACCATTTCATTCGTAATTGGTAAAGCTGAATATATGTTTTTTTTTTTTTTTTTGTAATTCATTGAAATGAAAGAACTGAACAAAAAAATGTCCATGTGAATTCAACATTAAAAATAAAATAAGGTTTACACTTTCGAAAATCACGAGTGAATTGGTATTTGGAAGCAGATCTCCATATTAAGCGATTTAGGTGTCGTAAAACAAGGGATAAATCTTATTAAAGACAAGTTAAATTTATAAAGGATAAAATTTGGTTTTAAACAGTCACGTTGTTTTTGTAGTAATCTATATTATAATAAGAGAGCTGTCCGTCTGTCCGTCTGTCCGTCTGTCCGTCACACTTTCAGAAATTGTGAGAAAAAATTGTGAGAAAAAAATTCAGAAATTGTATTGCGGGCGGCAATGTGAAGCTCAAGATTTTCATGACTGTGTTCTTTTCTGTAGTTTAGCAATGGCGGAAGGGTGGGGGTATGGGGAGGGGTGGGGGTAATGGGGAGGGGTGGGGGTAATGGGGGGTGGGGGTAATGGGGGGTGGGGGTAATGGGGGGAGGGGTTAGCCCCCAAGTTGTATGAATGGGGGTGAGGAGGTTTTGGGAGATACCAGATTCAGAAATGTTGACACAATGTGAAGCTCAAAATTTTCACGGCTGGGTTCTTTTTTTGTAGTTTAGCCTGTCTAACCGTCAGCGAAGCGGCGGGAACTGTACTAGTAATAATAATAATAATGATGATTTGTATAAATGAACGGTGTAAGAAGTAACTGTACCGTCATTAAGGAGTTAAATGTAACAAAGATGTAAATCAACCATTTTTATTGTGACTCTAGAAAGTGACAAATGGACTATAAGATTTTAGTTTTTAAACACTATTAGGGAAAAGGCAGATCACGCTTCAGGATCCCATACTATTCATTCGTCTATCGACGCTCGCTATCGACAAGAAAGAGGAAACAAGGTGTTTTAAACTGTTGAAGGTGGCATGTAATGGGGAAAAATACTCCTTGTCAGTGTGTTCCATGAGCAGACGTCGTGGTATGAAAAAGTCTTAATATGCGTAAATTCTGCATTGTGGTAACTGTATGATAGAGATATGCACGATCTCGCCATAAGGTAAATAATTGCTGGTACCGGAAAAAAGTAGAAAGAGGTGGTACGCTCGGCTCTTTTGTATACGCCTCGACGCTCGGCTCTACACCTCACGCTCGGCTCTCCACTCAAAACGCTTTAACGTTTGACGCTTGTCTTTCCTCTCGACGTGTCGAAGTTTCAGCCTTCAGTTCTCCTTCCCATTCAGGATGAATCTTCAGTGGTCGCTCAACATCTTTATATGTGCTTTGTATTCAAATTGTCTGTGTATTTTGACTGTAAAAAGGGGTAACTCAAATATTAGTTTCTCCCTTTGTACATGGTGTATATATATATATATATATATATATATATATATATATATATATGCATTTAACTGCAATGACCACGCAGTATATAAATGAATAGAAACGACGTAAATAAGGAGCGTCTCTGCACACGGGGAAGAGAAATAACGAATAAATGAAAAATGAGGCGAACCGCCCGGAATCGAACCCAGGGCCCTGGGTTCGATTCCCGGGCGGTTCGCCTCATTTTTCATTTATTCGTTATTTCTCTTCCCCGTGTGCAGAGACGCTCCTTATTTACATCGTTTCTATTCATATATATATATATATATATATGCATATAACTGCAATGACCGCGCAGTATATAAATGAATAGAAACGACATAAGTGTTAAGGAACGTTTCTGCACAAGAGGAGGGAGATAACGAATAATGAAAAATGAGGCGAACCGCCCGGGAATCGAACCCAGGGCCTTCCAATTGCCGGTTGGACGCTCTACCGGCAATTGGAAGGCCCTGGGTTCGATTCCCGGGCGGTTCGCCTCATTTTTCATTATTCGTTATCTCTCCTCCTCGTGTGCAGAAACGTTCCTTAACACTTATGTCGTTTCTATTCATATATATATATATATATATAATAATAGTAATCTTTATTCACAAAGAACACGTTACACAAGATAATGATATACATTACATTCATACTGGTTTGCATAATGTTTGGGATTAACGTTTAATTTTTGTAGTTTAATTACGGTTTCTTATCTGAATATGCCGTTGGGAAGCATGACAGCTTTTCAGGCAAAAGTCTTTGAGATTCATTTCTATTTTACGAAGGAAAATGTCAAATATAAATAGAATTTGTAGAAAATAAAATAATGTTGCATTTAGTTAACTCTGTCATTACAAATGGAAATTGAAATAATCTTTGAAATAATAGAAAATGGTAATAGAAATAATAGAAAAGAAAAATGGTGAACAATACAAATCATGTTACGATCTTAAAGATACAAATGTGTAAGGTATATTATATAGGGTGTACCATTTTTGGGTCATTTTCAAAAAGTCAAGGTCCAGGAGTCTAATGTTATGCCAAATGATGCCCGAAACACAGAATTTAACAATCATTTTCTAATCCAACAAATTTTGAATCCCCCCACCCCCTTGAAATTTTGCCCATCCCCTTTTCCTAAAAACCCCATATATCTAAAAACTATCAACTTTATCGAAAGATGTTATAGAATAAAAATGATTTAGAATCAAACGTTCTATTAGAAACGTTCATTAAGATAGAAATTTACGTAATTTTGAAAATTTTCATTTTCTTTTGTCCAAGAGCACCTTATTGTATTAATATAAAATAATGTGCTTAAGTTACATTATTTATGAGTATATTGTGAGTATAATCCAAATTTAAAAATCCTTTTTTACATTGAATTTTAATAAACAAGCATTGTTTTTACTCTTATTGTTTCTTTTCAGACATTTTTTATTTATTTTTCAAATAAAGCAGAGTCAAACAGCTACAAAACAGCATGACTTTATTCTTGGTCGCTTGCAGGCTGATATTATGAGTTCATCTAAAATTGTTTTACCATCCAATAAAGATGTTCTAAGCCATTTTATTTATTTACGGAGAATGCAGTATAAGGGTCCAAAAGTTACAAAAGATTGTACTGTTAATGAAGTTCTACAGAAGCTACTAATAATATGGCAAAAAGCATGCATTCCTACTATAGATATGTGTAAAAACCCTAAAGGCAGGAAGATGCTGTTAAATCTAGAAGAAATGCATAATAATTTAATCAAGCTCAAAAAAAGAGCAAGCTTTGAAAATGAACTCTCTAATTTCATGAAAATTATGGATTCCCTTTTTGACATCTCTTCTCAAAATGCCGTTGAATTAATCCAAAAAGACCGCATGAGAACTGAGCCTCAGAAAGCATATGATATTTCATTCTTAGAAGATCAAAAACAAAACGAGAAACATGTTTAGGTTTGCTAGATGCAGATTATGCATCAAAAGTACAGCGCAAGTACATTAGATTAGAGAAAGAGAGAAACGCAGAGAGAAACATAAATCAGTGAAGCAAGCAAGTGAGTGCTACAGCCAGAACATCAGAGACCCTTCTTTCTAGCACGACCAGTTCTGAGACAGACAGCTATGAAGAGTTTCCGACAGAACCTACAGCAGGACCTTCAATGCTTCCAGCCCCAAAAATATTCTTGCCTCGCCATTGGTTTCCTCCACTGCAGACAGACTTAATCTCTCTATTGGACAACGGACTGTTTTTGCTGCTGCAGTAGCCATTAGGTGTGGCAAGGATATTGAAAAACTCTCTCTCTCCAGGACCACATCTGCAAGAGCCGCTCGAAAGACAAGAAAACGAAAATATGAAACTTGCATCAGGATTTTACTCCTCCTGATCACTGCCTAGTACATTGGATAGCAAGCTGCTTACTAAATCATGTTCAGAACAAGAAGACCGCCTTGCAATACTTGTTACTGGATGCCCAAATGTAGAAAAACTTTTATCAGTTTCTATAATAGATGATTCCACTGGATTGTCTCAAGCCACTTCTGTATTTCAAAGTATTGAAAAATGGAACTTGAAGCAAAATGTCTTTGGAGTATCACTTGATACCACTGCATCCAATTCAGGATGGATGAAAGGTTCCTGTAAGTTACTTGAAGAACTTTTGCAAAAGAAATTGATTTGGTTAGCATGCCGCCATCATGTGGCTGAAAGAGTTGTGTGTGCTGTGTATGAAACCATTTTTGGCCCAAGTAAATCTCCTGAGTTTGAGTTATTCAAAGAATTTCGCGAGTCTAAATGGAAGAAATTAATACGAAATCTACATACAATGTTCTTGATGTTAAATCAAGGTATCAAAGAGGCCTAAAGGAAGAATGTGTAGAATTTATGACCCAATGTTTAAGAAAATCTGACTGCTTTCCACGTGATGACTATAAGGAAGTTGCTGAAACAACTTTAATGCTTTTAGGAGAGGTTTCCAGAGAAAACAGTCATTGGCGGAAACCTGGTGCAATGCACCGTGCCAGGTGGATGGCAATGATTTTGTATACAAATAAAATGTATGCTTTTGCCCACCAAGCATCATATGATGAATCATATGATGAATCATTGATTAAGAAATTAAAGAGAATGTGTCTATTTAATGCATTAATTTATGGAAAATACTGGCTTTTATGTTCTAATTCACTAGATAGTCCAGCTAATGATCTGAAGTTTTATCATGATTTGGTGAATTACAAGAAGGAAGATAGGGAAGTTGCAAATGCTGCTTTGAAATCTTTTGCCAATCATTACTGGTATTTGACGGAGGAAGTGGTCCCTTTGAGTTTCTTTGGATCGCTAAGTAATGATGAAAAAGATAAGATCGCAAAATCCTTAAACAAATATCCAGTTCCAGAAAATTATGTATGTGGGCAACTTGTTTTCCCCATTTTAAAGGAAGACACAAAGCTTCATCAGCTAGTAGGTCCAATTTCAGGGCATTTATTTCAATGCTGTGGGTCAAAACCAGACTCATGGATAAAGAAACCAGCATCAACATGGGAAGAGGTCGATGACTACAACAAACTAAAAAACATTCTTTCATCTATTAGAGTAGTCAATGATACCGCTGAAAGAGGAATCAAGCTGGTTCAAGACTTTCATGACAAATGTCAAAATGAAGAAGAATTTCAAGGTCTTTTGCAAATTGTGGAAGAGAATAGAAGACTAATTCCTGATCCTAGTAAAGAGACTCTTAAAAGAATGAAACTCAGTAAAGAATAGTTCATTAACAGATAGATTAGGTATTTTTATTTGCAGAGATTGTTTTAATTTAGAAGAGGCTGATTTTTTTTTGTTATTAAATATACCATAAATTGTTTTTTCTTATTTTTTATGTTTAAAAAGCTCTTATATCAATGATTTCTAATTAGGAAACTTGTTTCTTTTTATTTTTTTGAGGAAAGTGTTGAATAAAGGAAAAAAAAACGATGGGACCTCACAACTATAGATAGTGTTAATTTTTAGCTATATTTTATATATATATAGTTTTGAGGTTGTCCTCACTTTGTATAGGCTAGTTATAATAAAAACTAATTATGATTTGCATTATAACTAGCAAATACAAAGCCCATCGCCGCGAAGCTGCATTGGGGTGATGCTTCAAAGGTGGCGGTAACACCTTATTTAAGAAGAAGGCACTGCAAGCAAAAAAATTTTTTAATTTAAATTTTTAAAAAATAAATGAAAATTTTCAAAATTAAGTAAATTTCTATTTTGATGAACTTTTCAAATAGAACGTTTGATTCTAAATCATTTTTATTCTATAACATTTTTCGATAAAGTTGATAGTGTTTGAGATATATGGGGTTTTTAGTAAAAGGGGATGCGCAAAATTTCAAGGGGGGTGGGGGGGATTCAAAATTTGTCTGATTAGAAAATGCCTGTAAAATTCGTGTTTAGGACATCATTTGGCACAACATTAGACTCCTGGACCTTGACTTTTTGAAAATGACCCAAAAATGGTACACCCTAAATTATAAGTATGGCGTAATATATTGGAAACTTTTAACGTCTAATTTATATGGTTTATGATTGCACACATTTTAAGATTGTGAATTTTGCATATATAACTTTAGTATGAACAATAATACCATAACACCGTAATTAGGGATATGAATACTGTAGCTGTAAATATTGAGAGAGTACAACAGAATGCATTTATACAGTAATAATAATATTCAAATACATTTAGAGGACATAAGGTAATGATGGATACGATCCTTTTGACCTCTATCTTTTTTTTCCCTTTTTAGCGTGTGTTGTGGAGTTAATTCCATATGATGTTGTGAAAAGTTCATCTCTTTTAATATGACCTTCGACATATTCACATATTAATGATCAATTTATATTAAATCTGTAATTGTATTTGACATCCTTAATGCTTTATTGATCTCGGTTGTAAACGTGTTAGTGCGATTCCCAATTTAAATTTTTTTTTAACCTTTATCGGGAACACCAATTGCTCGCAAAACAAGATATAAATACTGAGGGTTGACAGAATTAACTAGACACCACGATGATTGTCCTCAAGAACAATTGGCGAAGCTCATCAATGGAATGCCGGAATGTACGTGTCAGTTTTGCATACTGATACTGGAAAGGGGAAATAATCACGATTCTAAATACACTGATTTAATTTATTTATTATCTATCGACTTTATTATCGAATTAAAAACAATGGAAAAACCGAAGTTCGTCTACTTACTTTTGTCAACCCTTTGTACAATAATTGAATGTGATTCTAATAATGAAAATATTAATGGTACTCATATTCTTAAATGTGGTGCAGCCTAAAAGTGTGAACCATATGATTATAACAAACTTTGCAATGCACACTTTTAAGTCCACCACCCCGTAGAAAGCCATGAATTAATTATTCATACTGTAGCTTCATACTTGCTATCAAATATCTGTTCAGAAACGTTCAAATCATTGGTCGAAGCAGAGTTTATAAAATATTAGTTTTTTTAAAGCATTTTTAGTCCTTTGCCATAAAAGTTTGCGGACATTTGCCCTCAGCCTAGCCCCTCCTTCTTGCATATAAAAAAAAAGAGTGAAAATTTTCAACTATTTCACCATTTTTTTTTCTTTTCACAAAATAATAAATTTATGAAATTCAGCGTGTCACAATATTTGTTCATAACAAATATGTTAATTCTGTAGTTTAAAATAGGGAAAGCGTATATACGCTTAAATTGGATCTGTTTCGTAATACACACCTTGAATTTTAACACAATGTGACGTAAATGTTACGAGAAATAATAATAATAATAATAATAATAATAATAATGATAATGTTTGGGGACTGTTTAACGTCCCTCGTATCGACAAAAGTCATGGGACGAGAGGAATCTGTAGTTTTACCTGGGATCTGAATTCGTATACGGGTCACTACTTCATCTGAGTATTGAAATGCTCATACTCATCCTGCGACTGAACATTCAACTTTGCGAACGTAGCACCGATGTAGTACATAGGAATAAAACAAATTCCATATGTTGACACCTCCAACCCATCCATCCAAAAAATTCAAGGTATTATACTCGTGTGTGGTGGTGGTGGGGGTGGGGGGGCACATATATATATATATATAATGTGTGTGTGTGTGTGTGTGTGTGTGAGAACACTTTCCCCAAAACTTGTTTTATGGTAAACAGAAGCAAAATAATTGCCAAACAATATGCAAGTTTATTAATTGGCTGGCAGTTCAGTATACGTTCTTCGATGTATCGACGAATATTATATATACACACACACACACACACACACACACACACACACACCACATTTTAACTGCAAACACGCAGTATAATTAACGTAAAGAACGACGCTTGTATAGGAGAATATACCGCGCAAGATGAGGAGGGAGAACGAAACAAATGAAAAAAATGAGGTAGCCACCCGGGAATCGAACCCGGGATCTTCCGATTGCCGGTCAGATATGATAACCATATCTGACCGGCAATCGGAAGATCCCGGGTTCGATTCCCGGGTGGTTACCTCATTTTTTCATTTGTTTCGTTCTCCCTCCTCATCTTGCGCGGAATATTCTCCTATACAAGCGTCGTTCTTTACGTTAATATATATATATATATATATATATATATATATATATATATATATATATATATATATATATATACGCTATAACAGTTTATAGACAGTGAATAATTTAACGTTTAGATTAAAGATAGCTAAAAATGATAGAGAAAAATGATCTTTATGCTTGTCAAGAAACGTTTTCAATCATTGGAAAGTGAGAGTACGCATAATGTCGGTAAATCAAAGGATATATATATATATTATAGGCGCCTCGGTGGTGGTGTGGTTAGCGTCGCTGACTATGAAGCCATCGGCCCCGGGTTCGAGACCCGACGGCAGCCGGCGCACAGCAAAACCCAGCTGTTCATCCTTCCACACAATAAAGAAAGTGGTTGGTAGATAAGTGGGTACCCTAGGTGGCCTAGTGGGTAAGACGCTGGGCTGCTGCTGATGGGGCGTGGTTCGGATTCCACGTTAAACTGTAGGTCTAAGGTGGAGTGAAAAGCTTGACCTTCATCAGAATGAACAATTCGGGCGGAAGCTAACCAAAAGAAAAAATATACATATATATATAGTATACACACCACACACACACACACACACACACACACACAGGGTGGCGCAAAAGTCGCGCAACAATAGACGAGAGGGTGAGCGTGGTTTTAATATATGGAATACCAGGTACTACAAATTGATGAACTGGTACAAAATTTAAATTCTGTACCGATTGAAAATTTGAACAAAGAATACGTCACTAAAGTCTATTAATACCCGTTAACTGCGTGAGCGCCCAGTTACGAGTCGAGCCAAATTTACGGGCTACGCCAAGTGATATATCAGTTTAAAGTTTAAACCCTGTGTATATACGGGGCTGCGCAGAAATGGTCAGAAGCGAGAGCCCGTGAGATTACGGATTGCGCAGCCAACGGGTTAAGTGTAATCATAAAGTCTACCGGTATTAATCTAATCTAACTTAACCTAACTTAAATTACCATAAACTAAGCTAATGTAAAACATGAATGCAGTAAGATGCCTTTAGATTATGTATATGTAATATGTATATATATGTGTGTGTGTGTGTGGTGTGTGTAAACGTTTTCTTTACTTTACTGCGTGTCTATTCTCGTTCATAAAGATCTATTTTATGAGCGTCTTGTTTGGACAGGGAAATGGAACTAAACAGAGAAACTACGACCTATTGGATTCTCGAACTCGCGTCACACAGTTTCAGAGTCAGCGTTTGTATCCATGACGCCATCTACAATCCATAGTTTCCTAATTTATTGCTTTTCCCCTATCTACTTTATTTAAGTGCGGTTATTGCACTTTAAACGGATTCAAGGTCTTGCTTATTTGTTTTGGGACTATATTCTACGTTTGCAGCAAGATTAAGGCGTTCTCACTGAGTGGACCTGCAACTAAATGTGGAATCTGAAGCACAACCTCATCAAGGAGGATCCACAGAAAGCGACTTAACGTTAACGCTGAAATCTTAAACCCTCAAAGTGAGGAACGAAATTCGAAACGGCAACCTTAATTCAGATATCCAACACACAGTCATATCCATTGTAGGATACATATTGTTTTGTTATATTGTCCCCATCGCGATGATTATTGAGTAGACCGAAACTAACCCTCAACACAATAAGAATAAATAAGAACAAATAATATAATCTGTGTCTGTCTGTCTGTCTGTCTGTCTGTCTGTCTCATATATATATATATTCGTCAATGTGTCAATGTTCCCTTTCGCTGTTGACACATGCCACATTCATAACTCCAAATCAAATTTTCTTACCTGCGGTCAGTTTTGTGTAATTTTCTTCGTATTATCATCGCGTTTATTATTAGATAAAGGGGCTATTTTTCGTCAAGGAAAATTAGGAAAATCGAAAATTTTTAGTCATACGACTCGGAAGGGTTCCTGGAACACATGCGTGAGGGATTCCTGTGACCACCCGAAATGCGTTTAATTTTGTTTATTGGCAAAAGATGGCGCAACCAAGCACTTTTTTGAAGAGCAACTACAGCGATTGTGTGAACATTGTTAGTTAACTTCTTAAGTCCTCAAAATTTGTTTCTACGGCTCGGTGGAATGACGAATAAATAATAATCGGAATATATTTTGGTCTCGTGTGTGTGTTTTATGCGAGGTCTGACATCTCTATCATTTATATTGAAAATTCCAAAAATGACCTGCCACTTTTTGAAGGTGAAACTTCTGCAGCCACGAATGGAAAGGCGGAGGATGTCATTCATTCTCTCTCTCTACTTCATCTCTATTCAGAACAGCTCATATATCCTCTCATTTACTTCCACCTCTTTTCCATCTCTGCTGTAATAGAAATAGATCCTCGCATATCTTCCCTTTCACGTTTTTCTTAGTTTTCAGGATTACTTTTTCGGCTTATATATATATATATACAGGGTGTCCCAGAATTAACTATCTATTTCAATGAAATCGGACAAATTTTTTAAAAACACACTTTTATTTATGTTTAATGTGTTAAAAATGTATAAATTTCTAAATTTTTTTCATAATTTTATTTTCATAATTTTTTCATAGTTTTTCATAGTTTTATTTTCATTCTCTTTCAGAACCCTATTAATAATGAATACGCAAGAACGCATCTTTGTTGTAACATCCCGTATCAAAGGAATGCAATGTAATGAAATCAGAGAAAAATTTACAAGAAGATTCCACAGAACCGGTCCTACAGACAAAGCGATTCGTGAACTTGTGAACAAATTAAAAGAACTGGATCCGTACACGACGAGGTGGGAAGAGGACGCCCAAGGACAGCACGTAACAGTACCGAACAGGTACGACAATTGTTTGAGGATGAACCAACAACTTCGGTTAGGGAGGCCGGTCGAAGACTCAACATATCCAAGACAACAGTTCATAGAATCTTGCGTTCGACACTGATGAAAAAGGCTTATCACATTCAAGTAAATAAAGTTTTGACTTATGATTTATAAATCTATTTGTTTTTGTATCATAATTTAGTAATAAACACAAAATTATGTCAGTTTTTATTAAATTTGTCCGATTTCATTGAAATAGATAGTTAATTCTGGGACACCCTGTATATATATATATATATATATATATATATATATATATAAATTTCATGCTTTTTTTTTCAGTTAATAAAAGAAATAAACTTTTAAAGTGTTAAATGTTCCACCTTGGTCATTTCGTACGAGATCATTTGCCTAGTTAGGTCAACTGTATGCCCTTGACAATTGGTTAGGTTAAGTTGTGTTATTTTCGTTAGTTTTAACGAAAATAACACAACTTAACCTAACCAATTGTCAAGGGCATACAGTTGACCTAACCTGGCCTTCAATGGCGGACATCGGAATAACATTGAAGGCCCAGTTAGTATTTGAAAAACTCTATATTGAAAATTCAAATGTGTATTTGAAGAGTTTCTCACTTATTTGAACAGACCTGTGGATGTATGTATGTTTTAACAGATTTAGTTAATTAAATAAAGGTTTCCAATTTTATTGTGGTGATTGTTATTTCTATGAATTCATGATAAAAGTCATTTTAGCCATTTCACGAAATGACCAAGGTGGAATTTCAGCCATTTTGGGTAATGGCTGAAGATTTTATTCATTTCGCGAAATGGCTGGTTACACACTTTGACTAACATATATAAGGGGTTCCAAAAAACCTTACTCCCCCCCCCCCATTTGCAGCTTACATGTTTACTTATATCGAAATAGTTTTTAGTGATTATAAAAATATATAAGATTATTTATTGCAGGTATTAAAATTACTCTAGCTGATAAAATGATAATATAATGGCTTCTCAATTAATTGGTGATTCGGAGAGGCAACGTGTGATAGATCGCATACGAGCAATAACATTTCGGGAAGCTCGTGATGCTGGAGCCACCTTTATAACACGTTCATGGGTTGCCAAAAAGTTGCGAAGAAGTGAGGACTTCGTCAAAAGAAATTGGAATAAAACTTTGGATGAATGTGAAATGGATACAACCAAATCTGGGCGCCCAAATTTGCCACTCTCTCAGGAAACAAAGGACATCATTGAAAGCGGTACGCGTAAGCGGAAAAACAGCTGTGCTAAACTTTCTAGAGAGATCGAAGTGTTGAGAGGAAAGATCGTTAGTGGTGAGATCATTCGACTGTACCCTCATAGGCAAGGTTTAAAGCCTTGGCATGAACTTCCAAAGCCAAGAAAAACAACTTAACATCGATGACAGAATGTGGTTTGCCAATTATCTTGAAGATTGGGATGTGGATGATTTCATGCATTTAGCTGTCTCCGATGAATTTTTTGTTTACGTAACACGTCGGCCTAACTACCAAAATGATCGAGTGTGGGCCACACCACCAGATGAAATCGATGACAATGAACATTATCGCGAATTATTAAAAAGTCCAGACTGTGTTGGTGCGTTTGTTTTGTTCACTGCAAAGAAGCTCATGTGGGTGCTGAAGCCAAATGGTCAGAGTTGGGATGGACAGTATTTTCGTGATATTATTCTATCCAGCATGTCATTCCTTTTCTAAGAAACCCAAACAATGTTATGGATGTCGATCAGGTCACACTTCTGCACGATAAGGCCCCTGCTTTAAGGCATTAGCCACTCAACAATTGTTGCGGAACCATGAGATCGATTTCTTTGGAAATGAAGAATGGCGAGGAAATTCTCCTGACCTGAACGTTTGTGAACATATTGGATCAGTTATAAAGGACAAGGTTGAATGTCTCTTGTTTCAAGAACCTGCAGCAAATCGATTTTCGAAGGATACAATGACGCAACACATTGAAACTGTTTTAGCAAATTTGCGTAACGATCAAGCTCTATTCACGTCACTTTTGGCAAGCTACCCAAAGCGAATTCAGGCTGTCTTGGAAGCCAATGGCGGGAACACCAAGTTTTAATTTAATAGTGGATTTAATTTTCCCAGAAGAGTTCCTTGTTCCATGCACGGTCTGTGTTTAACATATATATATATATATATATATATATATATATATATAATAATAATAATAATAATAATAAAAGAATAATAACTGTATTAATAATGGTTATAGTAATACGAGTAATAATAATATTAATGGCGATGGTAATGGAAGGAATGAGGACGAAGGGACTAATCTGGATTATAAAGATGTATCTTTTAAATCGCATTTACAAAACGAAGGGAAAAAGGTAAGGTATTAAAAGTTTGTAAGAATTATACTCTGAGGTCGGTTTTTAGAAAATATTAAACCATAAGACTTAGTCTTAAGTTGTATTCAGTTTGAGTTAGTTTACAAAAACAATTTGTGTGTTATATATATATATATATATATATATTATATATATATATATATATATAATATATATATATATATATATATATATATATATATATATAATATATATATATATATATATATATAGATATATATAGATATATATATATATATATAATATATATATAATATATATATATAGATATATATAGATAGATATATATAGATATATATATATAGATATATATATATATATATATATATATATATATATAGATATATATATAGATATATATATATAGATATATATATATATATACATATATATATATATATATATTATATAATATATATATATATATATATATATATATGACATAAGTGTTAAGGAACGTTTCCCGGGCGGTTCGCCTCATTTTTCATTTATTCGTTATCTCCTCCTCTTGTGCAGAAACGTTCCTTAACACTTATGTCGTTTCTATTCATTTATATACTGCGTGGTCATTGCAGTTATATATGCATATATATATATATATCAAAGCTATTGACTTCTCCTTAGGGAACGGAGCTTACAGATGAAAAGAAGGATCAACACAACGGCAAACATTTTCATTTATTTGTACATCAGACGTTTCGACAAATCTTTTGTCATCATCAGTGAGTTAAGTCTTAAAACCTTAAAACAAAATTGAAAAGTGAAAGTTACATCAATACAATATTAAAACCATTAAAATTAAAACCTTAAAGCAAAATGAAAATTGCATCAATACAAAATTAAAATCATTTAAATTTCATCACTATAAAAACTAAAATTAAATTAAATTTCATCACTATAAAAACTAAAATTAAATTACCTCAATAGGTAAATACACAATGTTTACATCCACCTCCATACTTGGCAAAGTCTAAGGGAACACTGGATGGTCAGAGGATTAGAAAGGGTATGTCTGTGAAAACGGTTGGTTAGTTAAAAGAGTTAATTTGTAGGATGAGCTATTATTATTAAGGGAGGGTTTGTTTCTATAGATGTACAAAGATTCTAAAATTCGGAGTTCTGTACGGTTATTGGATCTAGTTAAAATTTCAAACTGAGTTTTGTGAAGGGGATGGTCGTTTTCATTACTGTGGTTTCTAATTGCGGAGGGCTACTGAGGGGACGGTTGGTACGGACTGACAAGCCCAAATGTTGAGAAAGGCGCACCTCCAGTTGGAGTTGAGTGCTGCCAATATACGCAGCCTTACAGCTGTCGCACGTGTATTTGTAAACAACATTGGGGCATACAGTTTTGGGGAATTCATCTTTGAACTTTAAAAAATTTGATAATTTAAGTGGGTTGACGAAGGCGAATCTAAAATTTATTTGGGGATAACTAGACTTGAGTAGTTTGGACAATTCACCTCGAATACGCAATGATAAATAACCATAAAAAGGTAATTTAATATATCTGGTTTCTTTTTGTACTGTAGTTATGGGGAGTTTAGTATCAAAAGTGTTATTTAAAAATTTCTTTAATTGGTTATCGAATAGATGAGAAGGGTAGTAATTGTTAATAAAGTACTGTTTTAAAAATTTAAATTCTTCGTTTAACGAAAAGTAATCCGAACAAATACGGTAACTTCTTGTTAATAATGTTACTATAGCACTAATCTTATATTTATAAAACATACAACTTAAATAATTGGTTCCCAAGCCAGTAAAAGTTTGTTTCCGAAATAGTGAAGTATGGAACTTATTATGGGCCCGTTTAACTAAAACATCCAGGAAAGGTAAACTATTATTTGTTTCGTTTTCACACGTGTACTTAATATTACTATGTTGTTTATTAAGATAATCAAGAAAAAGTTTTACGTGTGAAGGATGGTTAAATATTAAGAAAGTGTCATCCACGTATCTTCTGTAATATATGGGTTTAAAACTACTAGGACAATTTTCCAACCAAATTTCTTCGTAATGGCAAAGAAATGCATTTGCTAGTGTTGGGCTTAACGGGGAACCCATAGCTACCCCATCAATTTGGCTGTAAAGGTTGGTATTAAATAAGAAAAGATTATCAAAACACACTATTTCGAGAAGGTTTTTAAATTGAGTCTGAGTGAGGCCATTAATAAGAGTATTATCAGTAGTGAATAACTTATTTAGTATGATATTTAATGTTTCTTTTAACGGGACATTAGTAAACAATGACGAGACATCAAAACTGGCCATAGTAAGAGAATCGGTATGATTGATCTCTTTTATCTCTTTAGCAAAATCAAACGAGTTGTTAATAGAATAATCATTAAAGGTGAGTTTTGAAAGCAAGGGAACGAAGAATTTGGCTAAATTATAATTGAATGTACCACATGCCGAAAGAATAGGTCTTAGTGGGAAATTTGGCTTATGGACTTTAGGTAAACCATATAGAATTCCTGGATTAGAACCAGAAGCAAATAAAAAATTGTATGTATTGTCAGCAATAATATTACTATTTTTTAATTTACGCAAACACCTATTAAGTTTATCTTCGAGTTTTAGTAATTTAGACAGAACATTCTCTTTTACCCTTTTAAATTTAGACGTATCCGACAAAATTGTCTCCATTCTATTTATGTAAACTGTTGATCAATCAGCACTACTCCTTTACCCTTATCCGGTTTTGTAATGATGACAGAGTTATCCTTTTAAAATTCTTAATAATTTGAAAAGGATAACTCTGTCATCATTACAAAACCGGATAAGGGTAAAGGAGTAGTGCTGATTGATCAACAGTTTACATAAATAGAATGGAGACAATTTTGTCGGATACGTCTAAATTTAAAAGGGTAAAAGAGAATGTTCTGTCTAAATTACTAAAACTCGAAGATAAACTTAATAGGTGTTTGCGTAAATTAAAAAATAGTAATATTATTGCTGACAATACATACAATTTTTTATTTGCTTCTGGTTCTAATCCAGGAATTCTATATGGTTTACCTAAAGTCCATAAGCCAAATTTCCCACTAAGACCTATTCTTTCGGCATGTGGTACATTCAATTATAATTTAGCCAAATTCTTCGTTCCCTTGCTTTCAAAACTCACCTTTAATGATTATTCTATTAACAACTCGTTTGATTTTGCTAAAGAGATAAAAGAGATCAATCATACCGATTCTCTTACTATGGCCAGTTTTGATGTCTCGTCATTGTTTACTAATGTCCCGTTAAAAGAAACATTAAATATCATACTAAATAAGTTATTCACTACTGATAATACTCTTATTAATGGCCTCACTCAGACTCAATTTAAAAACCTTCTCGAAATAGTGTGTTTTGATAATCTTTTCTTATTTAATACCAACCTTTACAGCCAAATTGATGGGGTAGCTATGGGTTCCCCGTTAAGCCCAACACTAGCAAATGCATTTCTTTGCCATTACGAAGAAATTTGGTTGGAAAATTGTCCTAGTAGTTTTAAACCCATATATTACAGAAGATACGTGGATGACACTTTCTTAATATTTAACCATCCTTCACACGTAAAACTTTTTCTTGATTATCTTAATAAACAACATAGTAATATTAAGTACACGTGTGAAAACGAAACAAATAATAGTTTACCTTTCCTGGATGTTTTAGTTAAACGGGCCCATAATAAGTTCCATACTTCACTATTTCGGAAACAAACTTTTACTGGCTTGGGAACCAATTATTTAAGTTGTATGTTTTATAAATATAAGATTAGTGCTATAGTAACATTATTAACAAGAAGTTACCGTATTTGTTCGGATTACTTTTCGTTAAACGAAGAATTTAAATTTTTAAAACAGTACTTTATTAACAATTACTACCCTTCTCATCTATTCGATAACCAATTAAAGAAATTTTTAAATAACACTTTTGATACTAAACTCCCCATAACTACAGTACAAAAAGAAACCAGATATATTAAATTACCTTTTTATGGTTATTTATCATTGCGTATTCGAGGTGAATTGTCCAAACTACTCAAGTCTAGTTATCCCCAAATAAATTTTAGATTCGCCTTCGTCAACCCACTTAAATTATCAAATTTTTTAAAGTTCAAAGATGAATTCCCCAAAACTGTATGCCCCAATGTTGTTTACAAATACACGTGCGACAGCTGTAAGGCTGCGTATATTGGCAGCACTCAACTCCAACTGGAGGTGCGCCTTTCTCAACATTTGGGCTTGTCAGTCCGTACCAACCGTCCCCTCAGTAGCCCTCCACAATCCGCAATTAGAAACCATAGTAATGAAAACGACCATCCCCTTCACAAAACTCAGTTTGAAATTTTAACTAGATCCAATAACCGTACAGAACTCCGAATTTTAGAATCTTTGTACATCTATAGAAACAAACCCTCCCTTAATAATAATAGCTCATCCTACAAATTACAACTCTTTTAACTAACCAACCGTTTTTCACAGACATACCCTTTCTAATCCTCTGACCATCCAGTGTTCCCTTAGACTTTGCCAAGTATGGAGGTGGATGTAAACATTGTGTATTTACCTATTGAGGTAATTTAATTTTAGTTTTTATAGTGATGAAATTTAATTTAATTTTAGTTTTTATAGTGATGAAATTTAAATGATTTTAATTTTGTATTGATGCAATTTTCATTTTGCTTTAAGGTTTTAATTTTAATGGTTTAATATTGTATTGATGTAACTTTCACTTTTCAATTTTGTTTTAAGGTTTTAAGACTTAACTCACTGATGATGACAAAAGATTTGTCGAAACGTCTGATGTACAAATAAATGAAAATGTTTGCCGTTGTGTTGATCCTTCTTTTCATATATATATATATATTTTTTTTTTTATTTTTTTTTATTTATTTTATTTATTTATTTTCTAAACGAAATACAAGCCTGCATATGGACGGTGTGCGATTGCGGATACGTGTGGTTTTTGGTCGTTTGTGTAGAGCAAGTGTAAGGTAGTACGAGTATGGCTGAGGATGATGCAGGTAAATTTGTGCTACCTTGGGGAGGAAACACAAATTTGCGGTGCATCTTTCTCCCGAAGAATTATGAACCAGAACTGATGATAACTGGGGGGGGGGGGGGTCTACAATACAAACTAACGAAAATTGTGAGCAATTGAATATGATTACGGATGTTCTTGGGACTGGACTAACACTGAGCATTGTTGCTTTCACTGGTGATGAACCATGTACAAAAGTTTCGTCAGTAATTTGATCCCCTATTTCTTAGCAATGCGGCTGCGAGCTGCTCGTACCCTGAAATAGGCGTATGGTGCTCGGTGTAAGATGTTTGACTCTTCATACTTCCTCGAAAGTAAATATGGTGACATTCCATCCATCAATAATTACAGACCTATTGCGTCTGCCTCCTGCTTCTCAAAATTACTTGACTTGAAGAAACTTGTTCTATACTTGCCTATCGAAGGAAATTATACTGATAGTAACTGAATTATGATAGTTATAGAAAGGGTACTGGATGAACCCTAAATTTGCTTTATAACGGTAAAGTCAACAGTTAGAGAATGAAAACCTCAGATATATTATTCAGTCTACTCATCAATCTTACACTCTCTTCTAAACTTTGGACTTCATGATATGAAAATTTTTATCAGTAGGCCTATATTTAACATTGTCAGCGGCTGCGACTCAGTGAAGTGAGGATACTGACGTCAGAGGTTCGACTCCCGAGGGTGTTACTAATAATAATAATAATCATCCAGGAGTTAGCGGAAAAAAACCGCATTAGTCTGGACTAGTGTTTAATACCCGGACGTGAATTCCCAGAAACCCAGAAAACAAAAAATTTCCTGGAAAAACGAAAAATTATGGAAATTGAAAAAAGTCGCAGATAATAAATTTGATGTTTAACCTTATCGCTATATAATATTACAACACTGACATTTTCCTGATTATTTTTAAAAAATTGTAGACGTTTCTGAGTGCAAAGCTGTTCTAGTGCCTCTTCCTCTTGTCCAATTAGTTTGAAAGGAAATCTTTCAGATATTCTTGAAATGGCAATTAAGGAATTAATAACCACAAAAAAAGACCCCCCTCCTCCCCTTCCCTAAAAAAAAAAAACATCGACTGGACAAATTGCCGCAAAAGCCTGCTTGCAAAAAGAATTTTACTTTTTTGAGGGTGAGAGCGCCTTCTTTGTGTGTGTGGTTTGTTTGTAACAAAGATTCGTAACAGACTTACTTTAGTGATGCCACTTTGGATGTTGTTTAACAACACCTTACATATTTAATGTTTATCCCAAAATCCAAAGTTTAACCCTTTAACGCCGATCGTTGCCTTTTGTCAACATGAGCTTGACAATCGATTCTGAACCTTCCGATCTGAATATTAAAGGTTATTTTGGCTTGAACATGAAAAAATTTCATAACTGAGGCATGAAAGGGTAAAACTTCAGTTATTTTCATTTAGTTTTTCCGCAATCCATATTCCATATATATGTATACAGTTGTCAATGTCATGCACTAACCTCAAAAAATTATAGGCAGCAAAGAGGGGCTTCATTTTTTCGGTTATATAGATTTAATATTTCTTTGATAAATCTTATGAGAAATGGTTCATAAAAGATGAGTTCACATTAATTTGGTCCCCTTAGTGTTAATTGCTTTATCTTCTTCTTCCGCAGCTTATTATCCCATCTTTACATGGGGTCGCTGTTTTTGGTTCGTCTTCTCCACTCTCCTCTGTCGTATACCACGTCTTCCTCCAAGTCCTTCTCCCTGATGTCCGCCACCACACAGTCCCTCCATCTCGTCTTCGGTCTTCCTCTTCTTCTCCGTCCCGGCAACTCCATCTCCAGCACTCTGCGCCCCACATACTCCTCCTCTCTTCTCCTGACGTGTCCATACCACCTCAGCCTGGCCTCCTGCACCTTCTTAGATGCTTCCGCCACCTTCACTGTCCCTCTTATATGCTCATTTCTGACCCTATCCCTCCTCGTCACTCCACACATCCATCTCAACATCTTCATTTCAGCCACATCGATTTTTCTTTCATTGCTCTTCTTCATTGGCACAGTCTCCATTCCATACAACATTGCCGGCCTCACCACTGTTTTGAATACCTTTCCCTTCAGTTTCACTGGGACCCTCTTATCACAGAGCACCCCTGATACGTCTCTCCAGTTCTTCCACCCCGACTGTATTCTACAGTTTATCTCTCTCTCTGCTCCCCCTCTGCATCCACTGTTGACCCCAAGTATTTAAAATACTCCACCGTCTTAACACGCTCTCCACTCAATGTCACTTCCCCTCCTCGGTCCTGCTGCACATCACATCTCATAATTTCGGTCTTCTTTCGGCTAATTCTCATCCCCCTACTTTCCAACGCTCTCTCCAATTTTCCAACTGCTGCTCCACCTCCTCTTTCGTCTCCCCACTCAACACAACATCGTCTGCATACATCATGCACCACGGCGCCTCCCCTCTAATCCTGTCCGTCAACACATCGAATACCACATTGAAAAGGAAGGGGCTCAAAGCTGATCCTTGGTGCAGACCAACTTCCACCCCAAAGCTCTCTGACACACCCACGCTACTCCTCACCTTAGTTGTTACTCCCCTGTACATCCCCTTGATCAGTTTAACATACTTCTCCGGTACCATCTTTTCCCTTAAGCATCTCCAAACTTCCTGCCGTGGTATCCTATCATATGCCTTCTCCAAGTCAATAAAAACCATGTGCAACGCCTTCTGCCCCTCTCTGTACCTCTCTGCCAACTGTTTCAATGCAAAAACTGCATCTGTCGTTCTCCTTCCAGGCATAAATCCAAACTGTTCCACGACACTTCCGCTTCGTCTCTCAACCTACTCTCCACTATTCGCTCCCATATTCATTGTATGTGATATTAGCTTGATCCCTCTATAATTCGTGCAATCTTGTACATTCCCTTCTCTTTGAATATAGGCACTATGATGCTGGTCCGCCACTCATCCGGAATCACCTCCTGGTCAAACAACTTCTGCATTAGATCCCACACCAGATCCACCCCCTCATCTCCCAGTGCCTTCCATGCCTCGGCTGGTATCTCGTCTGGGCCAGTCGCTTTGTTATTTTTCATCCTATTCAGAACACGACTCACTTCCATCCTCCCCACTTGTTCTGTCATAGCTACATTTGGTAATCCATCCTCATAGAAAGATCTTGGGTTTTCTTTATTTAATAATTCCTCAAATATTCCTTCCATCTATCCTTTATCTCTTCATCTCTTTGCAGCACCGCCCCCTCCCTTCCCTTAATTTGTTTTACCTGTGTAAAGTCTTTTGTCGCTCTATTTCTGCTCTTAGCCAATCTGTATATCTTCTTTTGTCCTTCACGATCCTCTAAATCCTCATACATCTGCCGATATGCCTCCGCCTTTGCTCTCGCCACTGCTCTCTCTGCCTGTTTCTTTGCTTCTTTATATACCACCTTACACTCTTCACTCCTCGATTCTTCCCATAACTTCTTAGTTTCTCTCTTACTTCGTAGTGCTCTTTGGATCTCATCACTCCACCACCCTCCTTCCTTATCTTCCCACACTTTACCTGATGTTTCCCCCAATATGTCTCTACCTGCCGTTTTCATGACATTCGCATTATGTACCCACCAATCCTGTACATTCTGTTCATCAACATGGATTTCACTCAACCACACACTCTAAATTCCTTTCTTCCCTCCTCTCTCAGTTTGTACCACCTAATTCTCCTCACTGCTGTTCCTCGGGTCTTTCTTCCTTTTTTCAACATCACATCCTGATACCAACGGTGTTGTGGCGTCACATGGTCTCTGGAATAACTTTGCAGTCCCTCACCTCGGCCCATTGCGCCCTCCTATACAGTATGAAATCAATTTGCGATGTTCTGCCTCCACTCTTGTACGTATAACATGCTCCTCCCTCTTTCTGACAAACGTATTTACAATCGCTAGATCAAACGATACAGCCATATCCAACACTCTCTCACCGTCCACGTTTGCCTCTCCATAGCCATGACCACCGTGCACTCTGACCACTCCATCGTTATGATCACCAACGTGTCCATCATATCCCCGCCCAACACCACTCGTTCGTCTCGGCAATACTCTCCATTTCTTCCTCCAATAACCTCCAGAATGCTTCCTTAACGTCGTCCGGACATCCACTTTGTGGTGCGTATGCACTGATTATATTGAGTACATGTTCCCCATAATTCATTCTCAAAGTCACAGTCTATCTCCTCTTCGCTTACTTCCACTATGCTATCCTTCAATTCCTTCGCCAATACAATACCCACACCATTCCTTCCCTCAACCGACGCCCCACTGTAGAACAATTTATATCCCTCACTCAGTTCTCTTGCTTTGTTCCCCTTCCAGCGTGTTTCTTGTACACACAACACCCCAACTCTCCTCTTCTTTATCAATTTCTCGAAATCCCGGGAAATGCAATTTAAATTTCCCGTTTCTCGGGAAATAAAACCCCTTTCCTGGGATTTAAATACTAGATTGAAATGACCACTGTGCCACTCTCTCATCATCATCACCACTGTTAGTTATATACTGTATTTAATATTCACTATTAGTTTCAATTTATAGTTTTAGTTTTTTACTCTGCATTATTTTTTTTACTCTGTACTAATTACTAATAATTAATTAATTAATTAATTAATAATTGCTGTCTGTATTATGAAAATTACTTTTCTGAAAGAATTTTTTTTACTTTCATTTACGCAAAAGAAGCGTCATATTGAAGTTACTTCACCATTTGGAGTTTCAATTGCCACTTAAAATATTTGTATTAAGTATTAGTAAATATTGCACGTGAAAAAAGAACTTTTGGTTAATTATATAAAGGGTGTGTTTGAATGAATGGTGGAAAACGAAATAGTAATTGCTATCTATTGAATTTCTATTTTTTTTTATGTAGGGAGGAGGAGGAGCCCAAGGGCGATTGCCAGCAAACACGCTCCCCCACCACCATAGAAGAAGAAGAGAGCCAAACCCAAGGTCCAGGGTTTTCGAGATGCTTGGACACACTGCGTTTGAAAGATTGGAGGTTATAGGCAGAGGGAAAAGTGGATTGAGGAAGATTGTTCCATAGTTGACCGGTTGAGTAGATGAAAGATTAAAAATATTAATTGAACATTGCGTTAGAAAGTTGGACAGAAAAGGAATGACATATTGAAAATTACTTGCATCCATTTGATTCAGTAATGCTAATTTTATTTTTTGTGCATAAAAAATTAAACAATGGCGGAAATGCGATAGTTTTAAGCAAAGGTGTACAACATTTGTTTTTAACCATATATTTTTCGCCTGGCCTCGGCTTTAGTTGTAATGGCGTCTGCTCAAAAGAATTTATCCGGGTGTGGGTAAAGTAGTTCACTGCAGAAGGGAAAGTCAAACGAGGGAAATACCCGGGTAGTTCAAAAAATTCTCCAGAAAGAGTCAATGCTGTTCGCGAAGTATTCCTAAGAAACCCTAAAAATACAAAAAGGAAAGCAGCATTTGTGTTAAATATTCCTGACTATTCTGTCCATAAAATCATACACAAGGTTTTAAAATTCAGGTCCTACGAGGTACGAGATACAGGTTGTGCACAAACTACACGAGGAAGATTACGCTACAAGCAGGGGTGTACTGCCAATTTCTTAACAACCGGTTCTGATACAGATAGGGGTGTAAATCGGCGATCACCAACGGAAGCCAACGCATTTTAGCTTTTCCAAACAGCATTTTGTAATATTTTGGCAGAAATTATTTAACATTCTTTATACTCACTGATGACATAATTATCTAACAATTTCATAATGAAATAAAATCATTCTTATGGCATGCAACGAATGTAACATCAAATGTGACATTGTAAACTAAAGCTATAATTCACAAAAACACAATTGTGAACGAGACAAATCCTGGGCGTCATGAGCATTCGTAAAATTCATCAAGACTGACTGACAAATTGCAAATTTCAAGATAAATTTCTACTAAATATTTGTTAAAAACAAACAAACGGTTCGGTGATCCAATCAAAATTTAACAACCGGTTCGGGCGAACCGGACCGAACCGGTCCCAGCACACCCCTGGCTACGAGACCTAACACTTGTCAACAATTTATTGAAATGGTTGAAACTGATGATCGCTTCTCTCAAATATTATTTTTAACGATGAGACAACTTTCCATACCTCCGACAGACTAAACCGCCATAACTGCTGGATCTAGAGGGAACAAAATCCACAAGAAACATAACGAACACGAGATAAAACCGCCAAAACTGAAAGTCTGGTGTGTTTCGTCACGCGAACGCATTTACAGGCCTTTTTTTTATGAAGACAAAATCGTTAATGAAGAATCTTATCTCAGAATGTCAAGAGAGTTCTTTGTTCCTCTTGTACAACAGATTCTAAGTCTTTTGCAACGTGTAGTGGTGCTTGAGCAGGATAATGCACCGCCTAATTTTGATCGTACTGCGCGTATGTTTCTAAACGAAACATTCCCAGAACGGTGGATTGGCAGAGAAGGACCCACAAAATGGCCCGCTCATCCTCCGGCCCTACCTCCTTTACAATTTTATCTTTGTGGGTATGTAAAGACAATCGTATATCATGACAAAGCAAACGATATTATGACCTAAAACTGCTCAACAGCGCATTAGCATCAATCCAGTAACTATTGTGGACAATGTTTTCACTGAATTAGAGCGTAGATTTCGTTTACTTATTAAAAATGATGTAAGGCATGTGAAGATTTACTAAATATCAGATATAAAACTTGAAACATTAAGTCAAACACCTTTTTAAATTTTCCGAATCTATCAATTCAACAAATAATGATTACAATTTCTTTTTACACCATCCGTTTAAATACGCCATATATATACAGTGTATATATATATATATATATATATATATATAAAATCAGCAAATTGCCTAATATTTCCTGATGGTACATTTTATTGCCAAATAAATACTTAAAACGTAAAAATGGAATTAGTTTAAAATAATATATCAGAAAATTAACAATATGAATATAAACGAGGCCATTTTTTCCTTATTTAAGTGATAACTTAACGAATTAAAATGTCATTCTTTTCTGTACTCTTTTTTTCTAATATATATATATATATATATATACACACACACACACACATATATATGCGTGTGTGTGCGCGCGCGCGCGCGCTCGCGAACAACAAGTGAGGGTAAGTGAGGTCGAGTATGTGATAATTTACAAACGTAGTTGGGTAAATTTTTTTGGTACCTTGAAACCATTTGTATGGAATATCAAGAAAATTTTTGGTAAAAAAAATAAATGTTCCTGATTAGGTTACATTACGCTAGGTTAGGTTGGATTGGCGGGTTCTTCACTACTTAATAACGTAAGGCGGAGGCCTTTTCTTCAGGAGTGTAACCCACTTCCATATTAGCCACTGCGTGTTATTCTACCTGCAACGAATAAAAAAAATGTCCCAAAAACAAGACATCAATTTTAATATTTTTTAGTTCTACTGTATTGATTTTGTAAATTTAATTTAAAATAAATGTTCCTATGAGACCGGACTTATGGGACACCCTGTGTGTGTGTGTGTGTGTGTGTGTGTGTGTGTGTGTGTGTGTTATACAGGGTGATTCAAAAGTCAGGTTACATAGGGCTTTTCTGTTTCTTTGCAGGTAAATGAGTTATGAGATGTTATCGAAGGAGGAGCGCATTGATGTGATATTCCTAGCTAGCTGCACAAGTGCATTGTCGTTAACGGTGGCCATATCGAACATGTGATGTGACTATTCCCCTGTATCATTACATATACAATATTTCCCTATGTAACCTGACTTTTGAATCACCCTGTACAATGATAGTTAGAAATACAAACACAAAGTTAACTTTCCATTTTAATTTCAATACAATTATAATGTTTTCTGCATCGATGCGTCGAAAAACAAAAAAAAAAAAGTGTTTTTTTTAATAAAATACATTATAACAATTCTAATTTTGGATTTCAGCATTTTTCTCTCATTTTACATTTTCGTATAAAACTCCCGTTACATTTTTCTTCGTTTTTACATTTCGTATAAAACCCCCGTTACATTTCCGTTACATTTTTACGATGAAAAATATTTCGGTGTAAATATTTATAAAATTATAAAATTAATACAATTATGAATTTTAAACGATCGAAATCAATTTTTCTTCATTTAAAGGATTTGTTTATTCACACACACACACACACACACACACACACACACACACACACACACACAGGGTGTCTCAGAAGTTGCGCACCATTGGCTAATGTACAGTAAAGATTTCGTTCTTTTATTTCAGTAAAAAAAAGGACAACTCTCTTGAAGTGTCGGATGTTTGAAAAATTATATATATATATATGTATATGTGTATATATATATATATATATATGTATATATATATGTATATATATATATATATATATATATATATATAGATATATATATATATATATATATATATATTTTTATAAATACTCGCAAGGAAATGCGAAATATAAAATATTCCTGAAGTTTTGCAAAATGCCCCTTGTCGCAATACTGACCTATTAAAGGGAAAGGCTTCTCTTTCGAGTTCCCGTTTAAAATGGTGTTTTGAGGCAGTTATTGGTCGAGGAAGGGAAGAGTCAATATGAATATGTTCACTATCAATAATAGTTTGTAATCTCTCGCGCTCCACCAACCTATACACTCTTACTGTCTGAATATCTTTAAGTCGAGATCAGGTTTCGATATCCACTGCACGGATTGTCATGAAGTGTGTGTAAGTCTGAAGATTGGTCAGGCGCTGATGCCTGGTTCATTTTCTTGGTTGTAGATTAGTTCATCGACAATATTAGTGTTTTCTGCCGTGCGAGGTGTGTGTAGCCAGCCACTACCAAGGCGTCGTGCTGTAGACCTTACTTAGCTTTGCGGTTTAGAATATTCATTGCATGATACTAGCACAAGAAGAACTTTTTACTTCAACAGAGCATTGATTAATACTCTCTCATGCCCTTAAATCTTCACTGTAAATATCCTGTCATAAAACGAACAACAAAATGGAACGACTCACGCAACGCAGTACGACTGTTTAACACAGATCTCACAAGCACACTATCATAATTATTAAGGAGTGTGTTAAAGGTCTCCAGGCCACTTGCGTACATGACTTCGTAATTTGTTGCACATAAACGGAATTTCCAGCTAACCTGCGGCACACTAGGCTTAGCAGTGAACTTTTTTTAGCATGCACTTTAAAATATTTTTAATATCTTTTATCTTCTTGCAAATATTTTTAAAAATAAGGTACTACTACATATCCAATTAAATATCCATCCAACTGTCTAAACTACATATACTGTATATATGTTAACCCCTCTGCCTTGGCGGTTCGAGGTTGACGGGGGTTCTGGTTAGGTGGCAGCAACGGATTGTTACCTTGGAGTAGCTGGTACCGTGTAGGAAATCGCAGTAGTTTCTCTCCGATTTCTTCTTGTAGGGGATCGGAGAATTCTGTGAAGCTTACTAAATTCTCTAAGGGTTCCCCGATTCTTCTTGTAGCGTATCGGGAAATTATTATTCTCTCTATTTTTAGACTAAGTTCTCTGAAGAAAACAAGTCTCGAAGGAGAAGACAAAGATATTCTCATACTGTAGTTTACTGCTAAAATGTTACAGGTAATGCTCAGCCTCTAAGTCAGATCAGATACAATCAGAATGATAATTTAAAAAATATTGTTTGACTTTATATACTGGGTTGGTGACATTATTATTTAATGTTGACCTGTTTTGTTTTTTATTCTCAATAGGCTAAATTATTTTGCAAAATATTTGAAGATAAGGTAAATATTTTACCTGTAGCATTGTCAAGACAAATAAGCAAGATACATATTTGAAGATGAAGCCATATTTTTATTTTAACCCGCATACTGACAGATCTGACGTTATCTGACGTTATCTGCCGAGTTAACTAAAAAGGGAAATTGAAATATGCATTTTAGTATGGATTAAAATTAAACATGCATGTGAGCCAAAATTAAATGCTTAAAATTTAAGATTAGGTGTTAAGCAAGACAGGACTTCTTTTACACGAAGAGATAATGTATAAAGGAAATGAATATTGCAGAATTTAAAGCTAAATCCAAAAAATGATTAAGTAATTTAAAAGAAATAATTCATCAATTATTCAGCAAAAACAAAATAAAATATTTATCTGAACTTGCGTCAGCGTTATGCGAGTTTGGACTCTGTGTGCAAAAATCAATATATGAATATAAGAATTATTCATTGTTCATTTTCACACACACACACACACACACATGTAGAAAGGAGAGGGTAAAGGGCGAGCGCCCGCAAAAGTGACCCCTCCGCAGAAGGAGAGAGTAAAATACAAGGTCTCCAAGGGTCAATGATGCCATTTTTTTTTAATATAAATTTTGAGAAGATTGTGCAGTGTGTAAGATGCATGTATGTGTAGTGAGGAATAGAGGAAGAAGCGTGTGTTTGAAAGCATGCTGGACTACTCACAGGGTAGATGAGACACGGAAAAAGATCAGCTAAGGAGGACAGTAACAGGAGAAAAGGGAGTTGCAGCACTCCCTGTCTCTGCCTAACATCCACCCCGGAATATTTCCCTGGTCAACTGGTGTCTACACTCTCCTTTATATATATATATATACACACATATATACAGGGTGGGCAGTAAGTTTCCATACATAGGAAAATGTAAACGTTTGTTTTTATGTTTCAGATACCCTAAGAATATGCGTTTGTAAGATCTTGTTTACTGATGAAGCAAATTTTTACGTCAATGGAGAGGTTAATCGGCAAAACATACGTTATTGGAGTAATGCTAACCCTAACTGGCTGAGTCCGACGAAGATGCAAGGTGCCGGTAAAGTGATGGTGTGGGCCGGGATATGGGGTGACAGAATTATTGGACCAATTTTTGTCAGTGGAAATCTTAATGCCGAAAGGTATCTTAACATGTTGCAAGAAGAGATTTTCCCATCCCTGCTAAACGAGGAAGGTAACTTCTCAGTTTACTTCCAGCAAGATGGAGCTCCACCTTATTATGGTCTTCACGTGCGTCGGTATTTGGATCAGCAGTTTCCGGATGCTTGGATTGGTCGGCGTGGTCCTGTGGAGTGGCCTCCCAGATCCCCAGATCTCACCCCCCTTGATTTCTATCTTTGGGGGCACTTGAAGGCCATGGTGTATCAGGAAAAGATACGAGACATAAATCATCTAAAGGAACGTATCACCAACGCCATTACAAGCATAACGTCAACTGTGCTAATGCGTGTTCATCAACAGTGGGGAACACGTATTGAAATGTGTTTTCAAAACAATGGCAACCATGTAGAGCATATATATAAATAAAAATGGTTGTCCATAAAAAAATGTTTATTTTTCCTATGTATGGAAACTTACGGCCCACCCTGTATATATATATATATATATATATATATATATATATATATATATATATATATATATATACACATATACATACATATACATATATACACACATATATAAAACCAACTTTATATACAACTCGAGAAATGAATAATGTGTGCAACTACATGTCTGACTCTAACAAGTGATGCCATTACTGAAACAAAAAAAAGGAAGAAGCTGCCAGATGATAACCTCTCTTGACCTCAAATTCTCAGTCGACTCGACGCATCTTATATTTTACTAAACTTTAAATGAAAGTTCTGTTAACAGCTTCTTTTTTTTTTCTTATATTTTCCAATTTGAGTTTTTTATAATCCAGCAATTTTGGTATTTAGTTTTTTTTATTTTGCATCGAATTTTGGAATAAAAAATTTGTTTCCCTGTTTCCTTATTTTCGCCTCTCTCTCTCTCTCTATCTTTCTCAATTTCTTTCACACTTAACCCCCCTCTCTCTGTAAAGACGTGCCTTTCGAAGCTCTTGCTTGATTTTATATAATTTGAAAGATATTTAGGGATTCTTTATTGAGATTTCGTGCATTTGCACGTAAAGTCTTTTCCGTCCACAGTATTTTTTTAAGTTGTAGACTATTGCGTCATAATATTTATTTAATAATTTGTAGTAAAAATGCTATTTAAAATGTATATCTGCGCGTTCGAGTTTACTCGCAATATTTATCTGGATTAACATATTGACGAATGTTGTGTTCGTAAATTTTGTAATTTAGAATTACTGTGAAAAGTTGATGAAAAGTTTACGTCGTTAAAGAAAGAATTTTTTTTTAAATTTGATGAAAGAATTCAATTCTAAATTTGAAGGTACTGTAATTAAATCAAATTAATGTAGAAATTTTTTTTGAAAAACCTTACTGTAATTAGAAAAAAAGGTTTAGAATGTTGAAGATAATTTAAAGGGAATTGAGCTTAATAGTTCTTCGAATTCAGTAGATAAATTACACGATCGTATTCAATTAGTAGATGATAACGTGCAGAAAATTTACGCAATTGTATCTAAAATTAGTGGTGAACTTGGGTTGAATAGAAATAACTCAACCGATGATAATTTTACTTCGGTTAAAAATGGTGCTAAACCTAAGGCGTTCTTTTGATAGGCTTATCCATTGTTAGGCATATGGATAGTGGATCCGTTTAAGAAATAGAGTAAAATGAAAGAAAATTTGTGTACCAGACTCTAAAATAAAATAGAACGGGAAGTAAATAAAATTAGATACTGCAACTCTGCTTTGAATTTCTCACATTCAAGGGATGATTTGTACAATTTTAGTAGTAGGATAGAAGATTTATTAGCTAAACACCAAAATTTGACTAAATCTTTGAAAGATAAGTCGAATAATTTCTAATTTCTGGGGTTCTATCAAAAATTTATGGAACTAATAGATTAAATAAATCAATTTACAGTACTTCAATACTAAATTAGAAGCGATGTGTATCTTTATATGGGGTAGAATTCGTAAATTTCCTGTCAAATTTTAATTCAGAGGATCTATTCACTCAAGATAGTATTCACCTGAATGAAATAAATAAGCAAGCATTGCACGACTCGGGAGGATGATTAATAAAAAAGTACATAGGATTTATGTAAAACGTAGGCAAGTCGTAGGCAAGACGAAGTAGTTCTCTCTCGTTTAGGAAATGTAACTTGTCGGCCTCAAGAAAACTTCACGCGAATATAAGAACGAACAGGAACGTAGAGAATAGTTTAAAAATTTTTTTACGCAAGAAGCGTACGGAATAAGTCTAATGAATTTAAAGCTTTAGTTCATAGTGAAAATTTCGACATTACGGCAATAACTAAATCATGGATTAAAAATGCAGAGAGAGATATTATGAATGAATAAAGGTCACAAACTTTTTGACAAGGGTAGAATGAGTAAAAGAGATGGTGGTGTTTTCGGTGCTACTGTAGTATGCGGTCTACCTACGATTCAGCGGTTTACCTTTCGAGTATAATTTCTTATCTTGTTTGCTAATTGCTTGTTTACATCCCAATGTTAATCGCCCTTGACGATTGGTTAGGTTTAGTCATGATATTTTCGTTAGTTTTAACGAAAATATCATGATTAAACCTAACCAATCGTAGGTAGACCGCATACTACAGTAGCACCGTGTTTTCTTATACTGTAAGGAAAATCTTTGTCCAATTCAAAAGACAGTTAACGCTAGTGACTAGTTAGATATAATTATTTAAGATATTAGCGTGAATAACTTAGGCTTTAAAATTGGTGTTGTATATAGGCCTCCAGCAAAAGGATTACAATTAGACGTTGAAATGTATAACATTTTAACCTCTTTTGGATCACTGGGTCGAATTTGTACCGTTTCTAATACACGCACTTATAACTTAACCCTACAAAAAATTCAGTCGTTAAGAGGTTAAGTAGGATAGTTACGCATCAGGAATCTGCGTTACATTTCTTGGAACTTACAACCTACGTCTGTGGCCGATCTTAAAAAAATTTGTAACGCACGTGTTCGTTATACATACATATATATGAGAGAGCGATATTAAGGTAAGTACAAAAAACAATGTGAAAGAGTATACAAAACACGGCCTCAGTGTCTCAGTCGAATGGATAACACGGTGGCTCCGAGATTCGTATCTTCTGTGACAAAGGCAAGGGAAATTTATTTCTCAGAGGTTTAATGTTAAAAAGTACGTTGTTGTGTAATATGCTGTTCTGGATTGACAAAATAATTGACTTGCATGTAATTACATTCTTTTAATGAATTGAAGTGGAATATAATTAAAATTTTCTCCAGTAGATGGCGCCACTCATTCAATAATATAAACTATTTTTAACGAGCCTCGTTTTGTTGATCAGGTGAACAATGAATTTTAACAATGTTGACATTGTCAACTTTGTTCGTAGGAAACATCAGTATAACAAAACGTTGACTATTATATTAACAGAGAAACATTTTTAAGAGAATTGACAAAGATGGCCTTGTCAGCTTATATAATCATGCCACCATTGTTAAAGATTTTAACTAAAGATACTAACTTCTTTGTCAAATTAACAATACTGTTTTCTGAGTGTAGCGTTGTTCACTACAAGTGCACTGGCACTGGGCTCGAATTCCGGTGCAGCCGGCGTACCAACTTCTTTTGGGTTAAAGTTACTACACAGCTTTACCTGCTGAGGAAAGCACCGGAAAACCACCCCAGTTATTTCTTCCCATATATTCAAATGTGCATTTTACGTACTTAATAAAGTAATTATTACGAGAACATTACTATTTACGTACTTATTATTTCGCATTTTATACGTACAGTATAAATAAAGGGTGAGGCTTATTTTCACCCAATCATATGGTTCTAAATCTTCCACCAATCAACATCCCAAACTTTACCAATGAGTTTTCGACATATACATAAATACATACATATATAGGGTGGGGCACGGGAATCAAGTGTTTTTTGAATAGCTAGTAATCGGCCATTAGGAATGGGAGGGGCGTGCGGTAGGTAGCATTCCATTCCTGGGTTCATAGCATTTAACTTTAACTAACACTCACCTTTATCTTTCAGGTGCCATCATGGAGCAGTGGACGTTAGAACACCGCATGTTCGCGTATGATCATTTTGTTAGGAGTGGCGAGTCAGTGACAGCAGTTCAGCGTGCGTTTCGCCGCAGATTCAACATTCATCGAAATGACTCTGTTCACGCTCGTGACACAATCTTACGTTGGGTTAACAATCTTCGAACAGGAGGCTCAATAATGAAAACAAAACCGAAGGGGCCGCAACGCACTGTGCGTACTCCAGAGAACGTTGAAAGGGTCAGACAAGCGATGTTGCAAAGCCCAGGCCGCTCTGCTCGGAGACATTCAGCTGCACTCGGAATCAGCAATCGTACTGTTAGACGGATTTTGCATGAAGAATTACATTTTCACCCATACAAGTTAGCGATGGTGCAGGAATTGAATGTAAACGATTGCCCCCAACGACTGAATTTTGCACAGGAAATGCTTGCACTTTATGAGCAGAATGAAAACATGATGGTGGTAATGAGTGATGAAGCCCATTTCCACCTTAATGGGGCCGTCAACAATCAAAACTGTCGGTATTGGGCTGCTGAAAATCCGCGACAACTCCATGAAAAACCGCTGCATAGCCCTAAGGTTACAGTTTGGTGCGCGGTGGGAAAGTTTGGCGTCATCGGTCCCTATTTCTTCGAACAAAATGGGGTTACCGTTACCATAACATCTGGGCGTTACATTGAGATGGTGAACACCTTTTTCATCCCTGAGTTACGAAGAAGGCGTATTGCTCGTCGACATTTGTGGTTTCAGCAAGATGGGGCCACGCCACACACCGCCAGAGCGTCAATGGCTGTTCTTCGCCCCCTGTTTCCCAACCATCTCATTTCGAGATTTGGTGACATTGCATGGCCCCCTCGGTCCCCTGACTTGTCCACATGTGACTTCTTTCTATGGGGGTACCTCAAGTCACGTGTCTACGAGGACAAGCCCCGTACATTAGATGCATTGAAGGAAGCGATCCGTCAACAAATCATCCAAATCAACAGAGACCTGCTGGAAGAGTGGAGGGCAATTTTCGTAAACGCCTTCAACAATGCGTCGACGGCCAAGGACATCATATGCCAGATATAATTTTCGGTACATGATTATTATGACATGAAATGCTATGTTCTTACGAATGTTGTTCTACCAATATATTTTCTTTACAAAAATAAATATCATTTTCCTGATTATTCCAAAAACACTTGGTTCCCGTGCCCCACCCTGTAGCATACATAGCCATATAAGGACGCCGATGAACTTTCCTCCACAACTGTACAACGAACATATAAATGCATGTAATAAACGATATATGAAAATGGATCAGTATAGGATTTCCTCTACATATAGTACTGCATATATATAGGGTGTTATCAAATTGGTTTCATAAATTAGTATACATATTCAGGCTGTCAAAGTGAACAAAAAAGTTCCTGTGGAATAAATCCGCAATTGCTTTGTTCCCAGATTCATTACTGTTTTGCCGAGGATGTTCCAATTAAAATAAGTCATTAAAGTTTATCAAAGTTTATTTACAGCAAGTGCTCAAAATGGTTTCCCTGCATCAAAATACATGGTTCAACGCGGCGTTGAAAATTTTGCGGCAATCGTTCGAAAACACCTACATGGTTGGATATTGTTTCTGAACAATGTTGAACACGTTGCCACAATTCATCTATTTTATTAACTTCTCTCGCATAAACAATTTTTTAAATAACCCCACAAGAAAAAGTCAATTGCATTTAGGTCTGAAGACCTGGGTGGCAAAGCAATGGGACCATGTCGCCCACTCCACCGCTGAGGAATTTGAGCACTTGCTGCAAGTAAACTTTGATAAATTTTAATGACTCATTTTAATTGGATCGTCCTCGGCAAAAAAGCAATGTATCTCGGAAACGAAGCGATTGCGGATTTATGTTCATAGGAACTTTTGTTCACTTTGACGTCCTGAATATGTATACTAATTTATGAAACATAATTTGATAGCACCATATATATATACTGCACAGAATTGCCATATGTAAGAAAATTATATACTTTACTGGCAGAATGGCGTTACTTGACAAATCTCTTTAGAGACTAAATAATCTTTGCTTTGCATTTAGTTAAGAGAGAGGGGTTGTGAAATGAAATACAAATGTGATGGGTTAACAAAGAATGCTGTATGAGAGAGCAAAAAACTCCGGATATACCCTCCTGAATCTTCAGAGTAATGTTGAAGTGAGAAAAATGTCCACATTTGTGGACTCTGGGACACAGGAGGATATAACTGGAGAACACGTATATTTAAATATACCAAGTGGATTTGAGGTTAAACTTGCATATTCTTTTCCTAGGTACATAATTCAAACCCTGTACAGGGTGTTCGAAAAGTCCCGTCACCCCCGACAAAATGTACATATTGTAATACCAATTTTATTTGTGTTTAATTAATTGAGTTTATATGTGATTCATTGACTTTTTTTCCTTTCCAGGTATTAGAGTTGTGTGAACAATGGCAGACTAGTCCACTTACACTCTGGAGGAAAGGATAGTGATGAGCACATAGGCTTATGAAAGGTCACACACTGACAAAACGATGCATGATATTCAGAATGATTTCAACACAAGATTCAATAAGGTTGCACCACCAAACAAGACGGTATTACGCTGGGAAGAAAAAGCTGTTTGAAACTGGCTCCATCAAGGAGAGAGCACGGTCGAGAAGACCAACAACGTGAGCAGAACAATGTGAAGGTGTGGTTGTATCGATGGCTCGTTTCACTGAAAAAATCACTTCGGAAACGATCACAAGAACTTGCAATCCCCATGTCTACAATGAGAGATCACATGACAAAAGATCTGGGCATGAAACCATACCGCCCGTCATTTGTTAATGAATTAGGCGATACAGACATGCAGGAACGATATGAAGCCTGTGAACGGTTTTTACCGTTTTTCCAACAATTCCTGCACGTGGAACAGTGATTTTTTTCTGACGAGTGTGCAATTTACCTTAGCGCCAAAATGAGAAATGTTTACTTCTGGAACAAGGAAAATCCACACTTCTTTGAGGAACTGGAACACCATCCACCGCACATGATGATATATGATGCGCAGTCTGCGCCAGGAACTTGTTCAGTCTATATTTTTTTGAGGGTCCTGTCAAACAAACTGCCTACCTCAACATGTTACGGGATTGGTTTGTGCACGAGCTCGAACGTTTAGGGCTGCTTAGTCGGGTGTGGTTTCAACAAGACGGGGCTCCGGCTCATTTTGCCATTAATGTGAAGGAATTCCTCAACGAAGTGTTCAGAGACAAATGGATCGGCCGTGGCTCGCAACATTTACCTGCCCCTCTTGAGTGGCCGCCCCGAAGTCCAGATCTGTCTTCATGTGACAATGCATTATGGGGTTTCGTCAAGCAGAACGTATCCCGGGTGCGTTACCGCACAACAGAGGAACTGAAACACGCTGTTCGAGATGCATTTGGCGCAATCACTCCAGCATGCTGCGTCGATTCTCACAACGCACATGGAGGCGCATAATCCTTTGTTACAGATATTCTTTATTATTAATTGTATTTACTGTAATTAAAGTAATTGTTGCTAGTGACTTGTTTCTTAAATTACACCTACCACATATAAATACAATTAATCACACAAAAATACTAATGGTGTTACAATATGTACATTTTGTAAGGGGTGACGGGACTTTCGAACACCCTGTACATTGTGTAATGTTAAATGACCTTGACTTTTTACAAACATTAATATTCAATACCTTGACTTCACAAAGATTTTTGTAGCTATACAATGATAAAATTATTTTAATTGTAATTAGTTTATAGCGTGGAGTAAGCAGTGGAAAAAGGTTGGAATGGAGGTAGGCAACAGAATGGAGCTTTTGGAGCTACTATACTTTATTGGACTTGATGAATTTATCTTTCATGATTTTTTGGACGCCTTTCAGTGTCTTAGATATTTTGGTCTCTTGATCAAGATTGTTCCAAACGCCGGACAGACTAGAGTGTAATCTGGTTTTCTAATGTGTATGAGTGATTGTCGTGTGTCAAAATGGTGTCTGGACTGGGAAGCTAATATTTAGTTTGGAAGATTTCGGTAGTAGGGTCACTGACAATTTGGTGCATAAAGAGGTAATTTTTAGGTTGTAAATATCTTCTAATTTTAAAATTTTAAAATCGTGTTACATTGTGTTGGTACTTTCGTTAAGCTTGTTGAACTTGAACTTATAAATTTTAATAATTATTCTTTTTTGCATGACCACTAGTGGCTGAATTAACTTACTATTTTCGTGTACTTCTCTAAGCGCAGATACAGTACTCTAAATGAGAGTATACCACAGTATATGTATTATACGGATCTGAGGACTTTTTTGAGGAGTGTCGCACCGACTTTTGAGCAGGTCCTCATTGCGCTCTCTGAATGACAAATTTGCGTCGAGAGTAATTCGCAGAAGTTTAGCTAACTGTACTCGTTTTATAGGAATTGAATTTATATTTAGGCTTAAGGAGGTTCGGTGTGTGTGTGTGTGTGTGGGTGTGTGTGGGTGTGTGTGTGGGGGGGGTGGGTGGGTGTGGGTGTGTATAATGATTGTATAAGCTGGGATTTTTTTTTATTTAAGGATAGTCTAATCGCATTAAGCTATTGATAAATTCTTTATTGGAAATCGTTTCGAATGGCAATAAATCCTTGTTAGAAATAATGATGGTCGTTTTATATGCGTTCCGATAACAGGACGAGTTAGTCAACGATCAGTGGAGGTCATTTATTTAAAGGAGAAAGAGGATAGGTACCAGAATGCTCCCTTGAGACACTCCGCGGGATGTGGATCAACTCGGTGAAGTACGAGAATTATGAGCTATAAATTGAGTTCTGTTACTCAAGTATGAGCTAAAACATCTTGAGGGTAGTTTCCCTAAAGCCGTAATGTTCGAGGGTAATACGTATGAGATTAACTGAATAAATTTAGAAGGAAAAAGAACAGTAGGCGTACACTTAACTGTGGTATACGAAGAGAAAGAACAGTAAATAGATTTGAAGAAAGCGACAAAAAATAAGTTGATTATTTATATATGAGTTTATTGGATACCAAGCAGAAAGAAACGTTAGATTTTTGAGTAGATTAGTGAGGAGAAGGGAGAAAACATAATTGAATTAACAGAGACTTCTTATGCCTGGGTATACATATATTCGTATATGTACGGTAATCATTGAAGTAATCACATAAGACAAACGTAAAGCACAAAACATAAACTGAGATAAAGTTAATAACAATAAACAAATAATATATAATAAGTAATTTGATGCAATACAATTCGCACGTGTTGTTGAAAATATTATTATAATAATAATAATAACAACTGTTTTTTTAGATTTATTATTGGTTAATTAATCGGATTGTACCTTCATGAATATTGTACTTTTTATAAGATTTATATCATGGCAATAAATATTATCATTATCGTTAATAATAAGTTCTACTAACTGAGGCTTCATTATTGGGCAATAATTTATCACGGACTTTGTGTGTATGTGTATGTGTATGTATATATAAATTCTAATATATACAAACTCTAAAAATGGATGGGCTATTTTAAAATGTAAAACATTCAAACATTACTGCTAATATTATTAAAAGTGGAAAATTTGGGAAAAGAGTGAAGATTGAGACTTCTAACTCAAAATGGAACCTCTAAAGCAGTGGTTCTTAACCTTTTTACTACCATGCCCTCTCTAGGAATTGGTCCTTCCCTCCACGCCCCCCTTCAATCAAAATAACATTCTCAATAACTTCTCAATATTAGCCCATGCTCTCGTTAAGAGAATAACAAATACAATTAGAGAAATTCCTGTTTCTAGGGGGGCGCGCCCCCCCGGTTAAGAACCACTGCTCTAAAGTATATAAAACAAGTGGTTTCGCTAAAGAGAGTTCAGAACATACGGGGCTCCAATAAACCTTAGCCCCCCCCGCCCATGGCCTAAACCATTAGAGGTACAGTAAAACTAAACATACCTTACAAAAAAGAATTTAATCCTGCATTTAATGAGAAACAATTAAAACTTGGTGTTCCCGCCATTGGCTTCCAAGACAGCCTGAATTCGCTTTGGGTAGCTTGCCAAAAGTGACGTGAATAGATCTTGATCGTTACGCAAATTTGCTAAAACAGTTTCAATGTGTTGCGTCATTGCATCCTTCGAAAATCGATTTGCTGCAGGTTCTTGAAACGAGAAACATTCAACCTTGTCCTTTATAACTGATCCAATGTGTTCACAAACGTTCAGGTCGGGAGAATTTCCTGGCCATTCTTCATTTCCAAAGAAATCGATCTTATGGTTCCGCAACAACTGTTGAGTGGCTAATGCCTTAAAGCAGGGGGCCTTATCATGCAGAAGTGTGACCTGATCGACATCCATAACATTGTTTGGGTTTCTTAGAAAAGGAATGACATGCTGGGATAGAATAATATCACGAAAATACTGTCCATCCCAACTCTGATCATTTGGCTTCAGCACCCACATGAGCTTCTTTGCAGTGAACAAAACAAACACACCAACACAGTCTGGACTTTTTAATAATTCGCGATAATGTTCATTGTCATCGATTTCATTTGGTGTTGTGGCCCACACTCGATCATTTTGGTAGTTAGGCCGACGTGTTACGTAAACAAAAAATTCATCGGAGACAGCTAAGTGCATGAAATCATCCACATCCCAATCTTCAAGATAATGGGCAAACCATATTCTGTCATCGATGTTAAGTTTGAGTTTTTCTTGGCTTTGGAAGTTCATGCCAAGGCTTTAAACCTTGACTATGACGGTACAGTCGAATGATCTCACCACTAACGATCTTTTCTCTCAACACTTCGATCTCTCTAGAAAGTTTAGCACAGCTGTTTTTCCGCTTACGCGTACCGCTTTCAATGATGTCCTTTGTTTCCTGAGAGAGTGACAAATTTGGGCGGCCAGATTTGGTCGTATCCATTTCACATTCATCCAAAGTTTTATTCCAATTTCTTTTGACGAAGTCCTCACTTCTTCGCAACTTTTTGGCAACCCATGAACGTGTTATAAAGGTGGCTCCAGCATCACGAGCTTCCCGAAATGTTATTCCTCGTATGCGATCTATCACACGTTGCCTCTCCGAATCACCAATTAATTGAGAAGCCATTATATTATCACTTTATCAGCTTGAGTAATTTTAATACCTACAATAAATAAAGAATTTTATATATTTTTATAATCACTAAAAACTATTTCGATATAAGTAAACATGTAAGCTGCAAATGGGGGGGGGGGGGGGCTAAGGTTTTTTGGAACCCCTTATATTGCAGTTACGGTGAACTAAAATTTCATTCTACCGATTTCTCCAGTTTGGGGCATAAAAATTCTGTATAATTTTAATTGCCATGGTTACCGAATACGCTCTATTTACCTGACTTCCGATAATGAAAGAACTGACCTTTCTACAAACATTTTTACGAAATCCTTTTCCTCTTAACACTTTTATCAACTATTAAAAAATATTCAACAAAATTTGCATCATCTTTTCTAATAATTCAACATTTAAAAGTGATATTTTAACTTTCCTTGTTATGGATATTTAAGTCTTTCAAATCGATCTAACGTATATCCAGTGGGAACTTTAATTCATCCTACTCAAGTTTTGTGCCATATTTACAAACCACCAGAGATTGGAAACCCGTTTCACTCATTAAAAGTAAACTTCCAAATATTTACTTTAATTCAGTATTTTCATTCAGATGTACTCACTGTCATGGCAATCTTTTTGTGGCACTCACTGTCATGCCAATCATTCGTGTATCACTCACTGTCACGCCAATCACTGCTGTGGAACTCGCTATCATATCAATCATTTTGGTGACGTTCACTGTCACACCAATCATTTTGGTGACGTTCACTGTTACACCAATCATTTTGGTGGCGTTCACTGTCACACCAATCATTTTGGTTTCATTTACAGTCTACATTACACAAAAGAGGATAAGCATCGGGCATTTCAAGAACTCGTACTCTCTAAACCACCCTCCCAAGTCTCCTACTGGAGAACACTGTCATTCCTCTTACCAACAACATCTACTTCCATGCCCTTTCAAAAACAGTGATGCTTAACACTATAAATCAACCCCCCCCCCCTACAACCTAGAATCATCTCTCGAAACTCTGGATGCATCACGACATTATATAGCAGTTTATTTGTCACAATACTATTACAATACAAAGTCAATCCCAATGATTTCTGTTCCTCATCATTTCTTCAACAGTACCAGTTCTGATAATATATACATACATACATACATACATACATACATATACATACATACATATACATATATACATACATATACATATATACATACATATACATATGTATATGGAATCCGCATATGCGCAAAGATATAGACAAAATCGAAAGAGTTCAAAGACGAGCAACTAAGATGATTCCGTCTCTTAGGTCAAAGTCGTACGAGGATAGGCTTAAGAGTTAAAATTGACTACACTCGAGACTAGGAGGTTAAGGGGTGATCTAATCCAGGTTTTCAAAATTATGAATGGGTTTGATAACGTAGATAGAGATAGCTTTTTCGAAATATCTCAATATAATAGGACTAGAAATAACGGGTGTAAGTTGACAAGTAGAAGGTTCGAGACAGCAGTTGCGAAAAACTTTTTTACGCATAGAATAGTAAATAGCTGGAATAGTTTGCCGGTAGAAGTAATTAGTAGCACGTCTATAAACATGTTTAAAATCGATTGGACGCGCATGTTGATAGAAAGGGTATAGTTTAAGGTAGTAAAATTAAGGCTTTGTGGGGATAGATCCCACAGCTCAACACAAGTGTTGTGGGATATAGGGAGGCAGCGTCTTGGGTTAGGGGATACTCTCTGTCCTTACACACCCCATTTAAAGAGATTCCTCTGCCGAGCGGTGCCCCCCATAGTACTGTGAGGTATTGAAAAACTCATGATCTTCACTTGCCCCACAAACACCTTTAAATGGGAGACCCATAATGGGTGCACACACATTTCTACATTACTGTACAGTCTTTACAGCCACACCTACACTTTTCCTCGTAAGTGTATATATTGTAATGTATATGGTTGTAAATTTGACTTGGTCCGCAATCGATATGAACCGTGACTTGATGGATACCGTAATGAAATTGACTGGATTCTTTGGATCTGATATATTTGCATGTCCGTTATATAATAGATATAGAGTGTAACATATTTGTGGATAGTAGTCTATTATGACTTGATCCTCTGGATCGAGAGATTCTATCTTTAGTTTTAAATCGATAACACTGGGCAACACGTATTTTATTGAATGATATCTGACACTTGATTCTAGGTAATTTGGGTGCGCTGAATACGAATTTCAACTCGGTTTGGCTCTATCAGGTCCTGATTCTTGTCGACAGCCTATGTGCCATTTTCCAGATTTTTCAAATTAGGACTAAAAAATTAAGTCATGTGTTAAATTTTTTTTTCAAGTTTCATGAATACAAGCAGTTCAAACTACAGTAAAATTACATTATAACGATAGAAATGACTTAAAATAAAAAAACAAACAGATATGAAGCTTTCACTGTGGCAAAAATTTTCTTTTGTAAGACTTTCTAGCGTATTTGCTTGTTGATGGCAGGTCTCTTTTCAAGCACCAGCAGTAATCAGCCATCATGTGGGAATCCCAGCGGCCTTGGTACCGTTCCTCCATAATTTTATATCTTGGTGGAATCTCTCCCCTTGTTCGTCACTTACATCACCTAAATTACTTGGAAATTGGTCAAGATGGCTATTCAAAAAATGCATTTTTATGCTCATATTGCAACCTAACTCTTTGTAGTCCCTTAAAAGTTTTTTTACGATTTCTTCGTAGTTATCTGCCCTATAATTGCCTAAAAAGTTTTCTATCAAGTCCACGAATGAGAACCAGCCATTTTTTTCGCGTTCATTCATGACATTAGGAAAATTGCTGTCTTTAATCATTGTTCTTATTTGTGGACCGTCGAAAATTCCCGCCTTGATTTTTTCATAACTTAAACTTGGAAATTTTGAAGTTATGTATTTGAAACACTCGCCGTTCGTATCTAAAGCTTTTACATATTGTTTAATGAGGCCTAGTTTTATATGCAGAGGAGGAAATATGATTTTATCTCTGCTCACTAAAGGTGGATTAATTACGTTTTTTCTCCGACAGTAAGTGATGTTCGTGCTGGCCAGATTTGTTTGAAATAATGTTCTTCCTTGGCTCTGCTGTCCCATAAGCAAAGGAAGCAGGGATATTTAGTATACCCTCCTTGTTGTCCTAGCAGAAAATTAACCATTTTTAAGTCAACACATATGATCCACTCGTGCTCCCTATATTTGATAAGATTTAAAACCTTTTCTATATGTTCATACTTTTCTTTTAATTTTGTTGAGTGCCCAATCGGTATCGAGCCGTATAGATTGCCATTATGCAACAACACACACTTAAGACTTCTTTTCGAACTGTCTAAAAACAAGCGCCAATCATTTGCATCGTAAGACTCAACCCCCATCTTCTTTAACAAACCAACTATGTCGCAGCAATATACTAAACTATCCTCTGTTCTAAAATATTTAACAAGTTCTCTTCTCTTTTTCTGTAAAATGAAATGTATGTGTTTGAAGTAAGCAAGTTTTTCTCTTTAAGTCTTGAAGCTAAAATTTCCGCAGCCTTTTTTGGCAAATTTAGATCCCTTACAAGATCATTCAACTCGGCCTGGTTAAACTTTTGCGGATCGTTTTGACTTTCAAATACGCTGGGGTCAAAATCGGTGTCTGACTCCTCAAAGTGCATAACAATATTTTCAGGAACATCTTCAACTAATTCTTGAGTTGGCAGACCCTTAAATTTTGGAATGGGGATCTCATTTGAATGTAGCACAGGTCGTATCGCGGTGTCGAAATTTGGGTACTCGATACAATGTTTATTTTTCTTAGTGAAGCCCGAAGTCTTGACAAAGCAAAGGTAGCAATCGGTCTCGTGGTTAGTAGGCTCTCGCCACACCTGATATGGAAAAAAAATTGTAAAGCGTTAACAAAAGCGACGAGAGACTTGTTTTTATGAATTTTATCAAAAGTTATCACCCAAACATTTAACATTTCTATGTGTTTCAACCTTATGCAATATTTGAGATTCTTATAAACATTTTCTGTAAATTTTTGTTTATGTACCTAAGTTACAATTACATTTAGGTAAGTTACAGTATACTAGTGATTAAATTACGTAGTTTTATGAAATCATAAACTTACCATCGGAACTCCAAAAGGTATTTTTGAATCCGAACCCTTCGTCCAATGTCGCAGTCTTTCAATGCATATAGTGCAGGCTTTATGTGGAGCCCACGATTTATCTTGGTCCCCCAGTTTTATGCCAAAATAAGCTAAGTAAGCTCTTTTTACGAAGTCAGTTATATTTGCTCGTTGATGTGGAAGTGTAAAATTTCCACATATATAACAGAAGGAATCAGGGTTGTTTTTGCATTTGAACTTTCTAGTGCTTGATGACATATTGCTTGATTGTTCTGCCAATTTGTAAAGGTATTTAAAGCCCTTAATTCATATAAATTTAAGAAAATCTGAAATATAAACACAAAAATTAGTTTAAATAGGTACTTATTATGAAATAGGTACTTACAATCTATGAAATTAAACTAGAAACACGGATGAGTAGGTACAATATAAATTACGTCTAATTAAATCAACTATATTAAATCACGATGACAAAATTACTCACTAAATCATATGCCAATTCAAAATTATGTTAATGCCCAAACTTAATTAACTAACTCAACTGACTGACTGACTGACTGACTGATTGAATTGACTGATTAACTCTGGAAACGAGTCGCTTTTATATATTTTAGTTGTCCCTCTAGAATACTCTACAGAGAACAGGAACGCTCGAGAAAATTTTAGAATTCTATGATATTTTTAGCTTAATTTACTAATATTAAAATGGGTTAAAAATGACAAAATTAAAAATATTTTTAGGGTGTTACATATAAAAATATACATAATACAACAATACCATAACAATAGGTACAAATACCTAGATAAAAACCTAGTTGCATAATGTGTAACTGCAAAAAGACTTAGCGAGTATTGAGAAAAAAACCTTTTTATGAATACGACGAAAGAGGAGGGGTGTTGAGCAAAATCAGGACCTGATAGAGCAAAACCGAGTAAAAATTCGTGCTCAGCGCACCCAAATTACCTAGAACTAACTGTCAAATCTAATTCAATAGACAAAAAGTTGAAATTTGTTCCCCAGTGTAATTAATTATTTTTAAATTGATAATGTATATGGTTGTAAATTTTGACTTGGTCCGCAATCGATATGGACCGTGACTTGATGGATACCGTAATGAAATTGACTGGATTCTTTGGATCTGATATATTTGCATGTCCGTTATAAATAGATATAGAATGTAACATATTTGTGGATAGTAGTCTATTATGACTTGCTCCTCTGGACCGAGAGATTCTATCTTTAGTTTTAAACCGATAATTAATTATTTTTAAATTGATAATTATTTAGTTTCGTAAAAATTGGTCGTTGCCAATTTACCGGCAGTTTTTAAATAAGTTTCTTATGTTCTTGTGGTTCGGAACCCACGTAAAATTGTAGGTCCCCTCCGCCACCACGGAGGACATACACAATACACGATTACGAACACAGTTAGGTAGACCAGCCATGAGTGGATCCTAGGGTCTTTGTTGGTCTGAAACATTATAACATTATAACATATATACTATATACATATATATATATACATACATATATACATACATATATACATACATATATACATACATATATATATATATATATATATATATACATACATATATATATACATACATATATATATATACATACATACATACATACATATATACATACATACATATATACATACATACTATATACATACATACATATATACATACATATATACATACATACATATATACATACATATATACATACATACATATATACATACATATATACATACATACACATACATACATATATACATACATACATACATATACACACATTATTGATGCACTGGAAAGTAATAAAAACTATGATGTAATATACACAGAATTTGCCAAAGCGTTCGACAAGTATGATCATGAAAAAAATAATACATAAACTGAAGTATATGGGAAAAGTAGGAAAATGGATATATAATTTCCTTCGTGAGCGGCGGCAAATCGTTACAGTACAAGGAGCATTTTCATCAGAATCAGAGGTCCTCAGCTCAGTACCAAAAGGAACAGTATTAGCTCCACTACTCTTCATAATCATGCTAACTGACGTAGATGAGTAAGTTACCAGAGACAGCACAGTAACATCCTTTGCCGACGACACAAAGACCAGTAGAAAAATAAGAAACCCAGAAGATATAGGATTTCTACAGACAGACATGAACAGAATCTACAAAAGTGGACGGAAGACAACAATATGAAGTTTAACACCGAGAAATTTCAGCTCTTATGGTACGGAAAAAGAGAGGACCTAAAATCCATGGAATATTACACCCCAAATGGACAGGAAATTCAGAGAAATTCTAAAACAAAAGATTTAGGGGTTTTAATGACTGATGATGCGAAATTTGAAACACAAAATAAGATAGCAGTAAACAGAACAAAGAGAGTAACTGGCCAGACACTGAGAACCTTTAAACGAAGGAATAGGAATATAATGATTCCTCTACTGGAAACACTGATCATACCTAAATTGGAATACTGCTCGGTCCTAACATGCCCATATGAAAAAGAAGACATTAGACAGTTAGAAGGGATCCAGAGAAGCTTCACAGCCAAGATCAAGGGGTGCAAAGAACTAAATTATTGGGAAAGGTTACGCAAATTAAACCTATATTCACTGGAGAGAGAGAGAGAGAGAGAGTTACAAGGAGTTACAAGGAAAAGAAGTACCTCAAAAGGCCTTGCGGCCTATACCGAGGAGGTACCAATGGCAACGGGTGCCAGGGAAAATTTTGTAAAAGTTTATTTTTCTTTCAACTATCCTAGCAGTAGTAGAAAACTGGATAGAAAAGTAGAAGGCTCTCTCCCCACCCTCCGCTCCCTCCCTGCCAGAGGCAGGTACGCAAAAAGGTTGAAAAAAATACCTTGACCCTGGAAAAGTAGCCAAGGAAATTTTACAGGAAAGTGGAGAATATATAAATAGCTCTATATTTAGCTTGCTCACAGAGACACCGAGCAAGCGAACTCCTGCAGAGTTTTCTGAGGTTTTAATCTTAAACTATGAGTGTGTTCAGTATTTTGTCTAGCCTATTTTTAAACAGATTTACACTTTGACTGGAAACAACCTCTGAGGGAAGTTGGTTCCAGATATTAACTATTTTATAGGAAAAGAAATTTCCGCAGACTGAGGTCCTAAATGTCTTTACACACTCAAATAGTGTGCAAGATTTGGTCTACCCTTTTCTTGAACTGATCCACAGATGAACTGTTCACAACTTCCGAAGGTAACCTGTTCCATGTGTCACAGATCTTATACGTAAAGTAATTCCCACACACACATAGTCCTAAACCGTTTCAAATCCAACTTCCAACCATTGTTGCGAGTTGGGTTATCATTTAAACTAAACATACTTCTAAAATCGACATCGTTGAACCCGCGTAAGAGCTTGAAAACTTCGATCAGTTGACCGTGCAGCCTCCGAGTTTCAAGCGAAAACAAGTTCAGGGAGCGTAACCGTCGATTGTAGCCCATATGCCTAACGGAAGGGATTAACTTTGTGGCCCTCGCCTGCACTCGCTCCAGCCTCTCAATATCTTTCCTGAGGGTGGGCGACCAGAACTGCACAGCATACTCCAGGTGCGGCCGAACAAGGGAATTGTACAGTGAGAGCACAATCTCCTTGTTTCGAAACTGAAATTGCCTCCTGATATAACCCAATAGTTTCTGGGCTTTCTTTTCCACCTCTACACACTGTTTCGTAAACTTAAGGTCGCTGCTAATTAGCACACCCAAGTCCTTTTCTAAATCAGTCACCTCGATATTACTACCCAACATCGAGTAGTCCGATTGGGATTGGCGTAGCCAATGTGCATCACTTTGCATTTACCCAAGTTAAACGGCATTTGCCATTTTTCGGACCACTCTCCTATCCTACCTAGGTCCGCACGCAGTTCCTCGATCGCTTCGGGCGTCCCAACATTGGCCCCAAGCTTGGTGTCATCAGCGAATTTGGCGATCCGACTGACGATGCCACCGTCGATATCATTTATGTAAATGATAAACAACAGCGGCCCCAAAACGGAACCCTGAGGAACCCCACTAGTGACCGAGGCCCAACCCGAACTAGCACCTTTAATTACAACCCTCTGCCGCCTATTCTTCAGCCAGTTTTCAATCCACCTACCTATTTCCCCACCGATACCCAGCGCGCGCACTTTCGCCATTAGCCGGCGGTGAGGTACCTTATCAAATGCTTTCTGAAAGTCGAGATAAAGTATATCAATCGCCCTACTCTTATCGTACTCACCCAACATGACGTGGAAAAACTCGAGCAAGTTGGTGAGACACGACCTATGCCGTCTAAACCCATGTTGGGAGTCCCCAAGCAGCTTGTAGGAATCCAAATGGTCAACGATCCTATCCGCTATTATCCCCTCTAATAATTTACCTACAACTGAAGTGAGACTAATGGGACGATAGTTCCCTGGACTTTCGTGATCCCCTTTCTTAAAGATAGGGGTCACGTTGGCTTCCCTCCAGTCACCAGGCACCTGGCCCGTCTCCAACGATTTGTTGAAGACTGTAGCCAGGTGGGGAGCCACCTGGTCGCGCACCTCCCGCAACACTCTGGGGAGAAACTGGTCTGGCCCAGGAGCCTTAAACGCGCTCAGTTTGTCTATTCTATCGGCAACGACTGTCGCGGTACATCGAACATTATCCAGGCCAGCACCTTCGTGCCTCACACCTGGCTCGGGGATGATGCGGGTGTCCTCCCTGGTGAACACTCCCGCAAAGTACTCATTAAGCACATTGGCGATGTCCGCGTCCGAGGTCCGCAGGACGCCGCTTCCGTCCTTTAACGGACCTATCATGCTTCTAATGGGCTTTCTACTATTAACATAACTGAAGAACTCCTTAGGGTTCCCCTTGCAGAGGCTTGCCACCCGTAGTTCTTCGTTACGTTTCGCTAGCCTAACCTTCGCCTCACTTCCCTGCACAGGCAGACATACGCCTAAAGTGTCTCATGGGAACGATTGGCCTTCGCCCTCCTATACGCTACTTTCCTATTTCGGATAGCCGAAGCGATGTCACGATTGAACCACTTAGGCTGCGTTGAAGCAGGGGTGACCGGTTTTGAGGGTATGGCAGCAGACTGCAGCACCATAAACTCGTCCCGGAATGCACTCCACACTCCCTCAACATCGCCGCCGACCTCGAACCCCATATCTCCTACGCTATCCCTGAGGCTAACAAAGTTCGCCCGCCGGAGATCGAGCTTACTGCCTCTCGAGTTACTACGCTTCACCCGAGGACGCACACACGGAACCTAATAAGATTGTGATCACTCCCGCCCAACGATTCGTCAACGGTGAGGCCAGTGACGAGGTTGTCTTCGGTCGTGAACACTAAGTCTAGAACGCTTTCGCCTCGTCTAGGCTCGTTGACCCACTGAGTGAGGAAGTTCTCATCAGCAAAGTCAACTAGCCTCCTCCCTTCAGCATCGGCAGTCCTGTTTTCCCACTTTATGCCGCGACAGTTGAAGTCTCCTAAAACTACACACACCCTATCCCTAGCAGGCTACTGAGTTCGGTGTACAGGGCTGAATCCTCCTCGAGGAGGAGATGCGGAGGTCTGTACACCAAGATTAACCTATAGTTCGTCCCTCCCACGTTCAGATCGACGCCAAGCAGCTCCCGTTCCGACCGGAACTGGCAGTCAACCGGACTCAACGTGTCTCTGACGTATATTAGTACCCCACCCCCCTCCCCACGGGTGCGGTCTTTGCGAAACATTCTATACCCTGGAATTTCGAACTCCCCAACGTAGTCCCTACGATCAGTATGAATCCAGGACTCGGTGATAGCAACGATATCCTGGTATTCTGATGCTAAGAGCGCCCGCAGCTCGCAAAACTTGTTCCTAATTGACCTAGCATTAAAAAGCATTGCACGGAGGGAGCCTTCCCTATTCTGACCGCCCCCTAGCACGACCCGTTTCCCGAACAGGCAGGGCTGTCGGGAGTTGAAGAGCCCCTCGCTAACGAGGGGGCAACTTCCGCAGGAGACTGAGCCCCCTCCAACGTAGGAGGAGGGTCACCCACCTGTACTTCGACGCACCCTTCAGTTGAAGGTACGTCCGCCACCGGCTCATCCTCATCTCTCCCCGGTGGGGGCCCATCATCTCTCCCCGGACTCGACCTCACCATTCTGTATAGGTGCCGGTCGAGCAGCGCGCCTAGCACACCTTTACCCTTGTTATTGAGGTGGACACCATCCCTCTGGTAAAGGTCCCACCTACCCGAAAATGCATCGAAGGGGTCAATAAACTTCACGCCCAGCGGAACGCACAAGTCTTGTACCCTCTCGTTGATGCCAATGACCTTACTGAGCGCGTGGTCACTGTCATTCATTCGGTAAAATACCCATTAACATTCCCCTGTCTGTCTTCAGTTTTAGATCATCCGCAAGAGACATGATCTCGGTGATGATCCCTTCTGTAAGACCTACCCCACCGCCTTTGAGGAACAGGTCATTGCCACCAGCGTGGACAACGATCGCAGTCCTCCGACTAGCCACGCGCACCTTCTCTACCTCCTTCCTTAAGTGCGCCGTTCCCCGCCCAGGTAAGCACCTTACCTTCCTCCCATCCCGGTTTGCAGAAGCAAAGTACTTCTCCTGGCCCCTGATCTGCGACTCCCCAATCAAAACGGTGTCTTCCTCCTTCGAGCACAGGAGACTAAAGCGGTTAGAGGTCTTGACAGGGGCAACTGGGGTCTCAGGCTTCGGCTTCGCAGCCTTCTTGCCCGAGACCTTTCGAAACCCGTCGCCACCCATACACGCAGTTACAGCACCCGACCCACCCAGACAGGTAGCTACATCCTTCGGTTTCTTTGGGCCATCAGCAGGCCCATCCCCCCCTTTTTCTTCATTGGCCCCTGCCCACCCTTCTCTATCGATCCCTTCCCACCCTTCTCTATCAGCCCCTTCTTTGAGCCCTCCCTTTGTTCTAGATACTTAATCTTACAGTTTGAATCTGCTGGTGTGTTTTTAATTTGATCTTGTCCACTGGGTTGGATTTCCAGTGCTACAACCCTAGCTTCAAGCTTTTTTACTAATTCCTTTAGCTCTTTAACTTCCTTTTCGTGGTTGTCTCTAAGTTTACAAAACAAACATACACTAAGGGATGTGATATCGCTGATACTACCCTCTGGGAAGTCTACGCACCAATGATTAACTTTACATTTAATTAAAGCATTCTGCTTTCAATTTAGCTGGCCCTGCCATATTTTCTCTTTTTTGTTTTGTTTTTTCCGAATACTCTGAATAAGATAAAGCGTTCTAGCAATGAAAACTATCCAAAAACGTTATGACCAGTATATAAAAAAGGGGGGGGTGAATTCATCCCGCGCTTAGACGCATCCGCCTTTTTGCAAGTGACGTTCATTCCTTCCAGAAGACTACACCTCTCCTGCTGCCGCACCGACCAAAGGTCTCCCCAGGGCCGGACCGTCCCAAACGTGTCGCAGCTACCAACTGACAAACACTCGCGACGCAAGCGTCACGGATTTTCCGCCAGGAGCGACAGCGAGATGCAGCCCCTTACTAAGTCTTACTAGTCACTCACAAGCGGCCAGACTCTTAGAATCCAGTGTTCAAGGGATATCCCACCAGACCCAGAGGCTACGCCCGAGACTCTACGCTGGCCTGGCAGCCAGCTGGGCAGTAAAGCTCTCTCACCTCAGAGCAGTACAGCTAAGCACCATCAATTGGTCACCAAAGAGAGAGAGAGAGAGACAGAGAGAGACAGAGAGAGACAGAGAGAGACAGAGAGAGACAGAGAGAGAGAGAGACCGAGAGAGACCATTGTTTACACTTGGAAAATAACGGAGAAACTAGTCCCCTATCTTACTCTGAACCCTGTAACTCCCCAAACAACAGTGGAAAGTAGAAAAGGAAGACTGTGTCATGTTCCCAAATTAAAGGCGAGACAGGGAACACCCTAAACCCTGAAAGAAAATAGTTTTTTTGTGAGAGGACCAAAACTGTTTAATCAGCTGCCCAAAGACCTAAGGAACACGAGTGGGGTTACAGTGAACATCTTCAAAAGAATACTAGACGCCTGGCTCAAAACAATCCCCGATGAGCCGGGCATGCCTGGCTATGTGAGGTGAAGAGTACAAGAAACCAACTCACTACTTCACCAGGTCAACTCGAGAGGAGGGCCGACAAGCTTGACCTTCGTGAAATGAGGAATCATCGTGCGGATAGTTGAAAGGTACACCACACACTTTTTTTTTTTTTTTTTTTTTTTTTTTTTAGATTACAAATGTAACTTCATTTCAATTCTTATAAAAAATTTAATTATAAACCTCTTATTTGCTTTTGAATAGCTATTCCATTATAAGAGTTTAGTTTTCAGTTTTAAGAACTTATATTGTTGTATAATATTGTAGTCAAGTGCCATACTTAATATGAAGTAAACATTATGTTAGTTTGTACTAAGAAGCACTGTTGATAGAAACCTCTAATTTCTGAAACGCCTATCAAATATAAGTTAAAATGGTAAAAGTTTTGGTTCTTCTTTACACACACACACACACACACACACACACGTGTGTGTGTGTGTGTGTGTGTGTACCGACCGCTTTAAATCTATAGATTTAAAAACTAGTTAACCCTTTAAGGACAATTCCCGCAACATATACGGTCACTCTGTCACCAAAAAGTGTAGGTTTTGTTACTCAAAATTAAATATTTTAGTAACGAGTCACTGAAATGATACACATTTTGGGTTCCTTTCCCGACAACTAAATGACAACACCTACTGTATATAAACATGAAGAAACATTTAGAGAAACGAAACATTGTTGTACAATTTATATTATTATTTCTGGTGGCACCTTAAAGTACCATCCGCCATGAAAGGGTTAAACAAACCAAATTCAACCTACATAACCTTAGTGACATCGAACCGACAAAGCTGCGATAAGTGTTTTGGACGCAACTGAGAGTTCGAATGGGGGTTTTCTGTTAAGTTAATAAATATTGAGGCATTCGATAAGCTAGCCTAGTCTAGCATAGCCATGCCTTAACTAACCTAACGTAGCGTAACCTAACCATGATTAGGTTAGGTCGTGATATTTTCGTTAGTTAGCCTTATAAGGCTAACTAAAGAAGGTGGGGGCCTGATCTTCAGGTGATCCGGGATTTCATGAAATTCCTAAAATGTTCAGGGATTTCATGTAAAGTTAAGTAGTTATAATTTCGTTAAACCTACGGAAAAATTATTGAATGCCCGGTTAGGTCAACTGTACGCCCTTGACGATTGGCTCTGTCGTGATATTTTCGTTAAAACTAACGAAAATATCACGACTTAACCTTGCATGAAATCCCAGAACATTTTTGGGATTTCACGAAATCCCTAGTTACACAGATTCCCTGTAACATATATATATATTATATATATATATATATATATATATATTATATATATATATATATATATATATATATATATAAAGTATTCCTCTGCCAATAAATTAATATCCATCTATTTCTAATTACAAATATATTCTGACTGCCAATATTTCTTAAATCAGCTAAACATCTGCTTTAAACAAACCATTCACCAACGTATCTTTGAATTATTCAAGGCAGGAACAGTAATTTAAGTAAATCTGAGAGGTGGAAAACGTATCTAAATAATTAATGGCAAACTTACCACAGATGTAATGCATGAGGACCTACGAAACGCAAGTAAAATTGGAGAAATTCATTTACGCGAAATCTACATTAAACAAATTACATTTTAATGTTTCGTAACTACCTAATTTAATGCGTGAACAGTATTAAAAAGGGGGTTAATTTAAAGGAAGTAATAAATATTTGGTTAAAACGCGTTCGTAATACGAGAAAATAAGGTGGTTAGTAAAGGCGGAAGACTCGAACCATTCATTTATTACTGTTTGACGGGGCTACAACAACGAGTTCATCAAATGAAAATTAATCAATTTCGCTTAACACTGACAGCTTATTTGGACTCGGTCGGTTTTCAGATGCGAGGCTGTTCCTGGCAAACAGTCAGTCAGGCGAAGTTGAGACACTGTTGTTTCAAAATGTCGGATGCATCACCGTCAAAATGTTTAATAAAATTATATTTTCGTGAAAGGAATAATTAACCAACAGTTATGTACGCACGCACGCACGCACTGATATATATATATACATATCCATAATATAAATTTTGCTATACAGGGGGTTGACAAAAGTCAATAGACGCTTCCCGTTTTTCCATAGTTTTTGATTTGATAATAATAGTTAATAAATAATAATAAATTTACTGAATTAATATCGTATTTAGAATGATGTTGCTTTCCCCTTTTCATTACGTAAAGTACACACACACACACACACACACACACACACACACACACACACACACACACCTGGCATTCCATTGATGAGCTTTTGCCATTGATTCTTGAGGACAATAATCGTGGTCTCTATTTACTTTTGTCAACCCTCTGTACTGTATATGAGCAGGATCGCTAAAATCTTTGAAGAGGGAGAAGGAAGATTCGCACCTGTTACTCTCATTTCTCGTCAAATTTTTGCCAAATGGGTACTAATGTTACAAGTCGATCATGAAAGAAAAACGAAACGGCCACAGTACGCGAATTATTCGACTTGATTCGTATGTAGACTCGTTTGTCGTGAAGATCGTAACAAACGTAACGCCTCGTAATATTGGCACAATTTTCCTTGCGTTATAAAGGCCTGTCGGTAACAATGAAAATGCAAAGACCAACTATTTTGATTCGAAGCCTTCGATTTTATTTTTCTTAATATGCAAAAAAGAATCACGTTCTTTATTAGAAATCTTGACGTTTCGGAGGATACACGATTACCCTTTTCAAGAGTCGAAAATATTTTTTTTTTTTTTTTACTCTTCAGAAAAGCAGTCGTGCATGTTTGTGCCGCCGAAAACTTCGGACTCTTAATAAATAATCGCTCTCCTTTTAAATGATTTAGTTCTTATTTCTTTCACTGGTTTTTCCCAGCATTCTGCTACTTTGCTACCTTAATCACACACAAACACACACACCCCTATATATATGAGACAGAGAGAGAGAGAGAGTGTGAAATTTTCCGTGAATGGAATTCAATAACTGGACCAAGGACGTTAAGCAGAGGTTAAAACATTCCACAGAACCAATAGAGACTCTCTTCTTTAAACTTTATACCCGATTTCTTCACTTTTATGCGTTCATTGCATACGTGGAAACGAATATCATTCTCGTAAGATTTTCCTCTGTGGAAATAAAAGGCAGTTGAAAGCAATGAAGGAAAATAACATGAACTCATTGGATGAAATTTGTTTGTCCGGAGTCAATATGGCGTAAAATGATCGCTGTGAAATCACAACTTTATTTTCTACACCAAACCAATTTTAGGGAAAGCAAAACATCAGTTTCAACTTTTACGCTTATTACACCGATGGTTAGAGGTCGCTCTTTTACAACTCAGAGATAGGGAACACAGTTTCGAATCGCTTTTTTTTTTTTGAAGAAACCAATTCCATTATTTCGCCTTCAAAGAAGAATAAAAGGAGTGTGTTGAATTTCAACTCGGGGGGGGGAGGAAACTTTGGCCTTCCGTAACGTCTGTCCTTAGGAACTTCATAAAAAAAAATTAATTAGGGAACTCGAAATGACACTTTGAATCTATTTGTATATCGACTCATTCAACAGAACTGAACAGGAAAGTTTCGATGCTAATGGTTGTTTACCATTTCGTAAGTTACTTGTTTTGGTTGGTCTTTATCGTCGTCAGTTGATGAGTTTGAATGGTTTTCTTTTGATTTTTTTAGTTGTTTTGTAATTCCCTTTATGTTTGAAGTTTGGTTTTAGTAGCATTCAAATGGCCTTATATTTTATACTAAATGAATTGAGTCTCAAAGCTTTTTATGGCTACAAACAGCGAAACCTAAAGGGTATCATTATTTTTTGGCTTTTATTCTCTGTCCGTTGGTCCGTGCTTTATTTCGTTGGTGCGTCACGGTAAACTGGTTCAAAATCAAGCCAGTTTGAATTTGGTTTTATGCTATACCTTTTCTATACATTGGATGGAGGCTGTATGGCATCATACGTGTTTCGAGAACACGCGTCTCTCCGCCTCATTTTTCAACTTATGAATTAGCTGTTCTAAGAATCAAATTTTAAATTTATCATTTCGCTTCCATTTACAGTTGTGTCCATTTCTGGCTATAAATACTGGAAGACCAGATTTAATATTCTTCTTTTTTAAAGAATATTCTACACACTTTTTATTATTATTAAAGTAATAACAACATTATAGAACTGTAATTTGAGAAGTCATTATTTCTGTTAATGACTGGAAGGGGAGAATTTTAAATCCATAGATTTGCAACACATGCTTATAAAATCCTTTAAAATTAATATGTAATTTTAGAATATAAATTATAATACTTTAGAAATTAATTTGTATTTGTCTGGTGTGTGTGTGTGTGTGTTGTGGGTGTGCGTGCAGGCGAGCGTAGATGTGATTGGCATGTGTGAATATGTACCATTTGAAGTGTGTTCGAGGTCGTGGTGGTGTGTGCGTGCCAACCTCAAAATTTTCAGATTCCATTACAGAGGTAAGAAACGTAGTAAAAGATCTACACTCTCCAACCCCAAATATTTTTCTCTGTGGTGATTTTAATTTCCCATTCATGAAATATAAAAGGATAGGAAAAAATATATGTATCCACCAGGACAAGGGGGGCACACGAGAAGACCAGGAGCAGGTAAAAATGCTACTAGCTTTAGCTGATGAATTTATGTTAACGCAAGAAATAACAGAAAACACAAGAAAAAACAACTGCCTAGATTTGGTATTCACAAACAACAGTAATCTAATTGATAATGTAGAAATCTCCCCAACTATGATATCAGACCACAACATCATTGAAATAACAACTAATATAAAGGCAACAGGAAAGGAAAGAACACGCACAACAGAACGAAGCAAATTCGAAATTTTTAATTTTCATCCAAAGCTATAAACTGGGAAGATGTGACATCCAGCATGGAAGTAATAGATTGGAAAACCATTTTCGAGGCCAAGACAACGGAAGAGATGCTAATGACGTTAGAGGAGAAGACGTTAGAAATTGTGGAAAAACATGTCCCAAAGATACAACAAAGAGGAAAGAGAAGCAGGTTCGAAAGGCAAAAGAGGGCATTGTTCCGAAAGAGAAAAAGAGTGACTGCAAAATTAAGTAATTGTAAAGATAACATCAGAAAAATATTAAATGATAAACTACAAAGTATCGATGTCGTCATACAGGAACAAATCGAGAAGCATACAGAAAAAGAAGAAGATGACGCTATAGAAGCGATAAAGGTTAACTCAAAGTACTTCTATAATTTCGCAAAAAGAAAGTCGAAAAACCAAGCGACTATCGGACCTTTAAAAAATGAGAACAGTGATTTATCTGATGATCTAACAGAAGTATCTGAAATATTAAAAGCTCAGTATGAATCATCTTTCAGTATCCAAAAACTGACAAATTGATTTGCGATAGAAACGCGTTCTTTGAAGAAGAACCACAAGGGGAAAGTATAACGGATTTCGACTTTACGACGGATGATATTACACAAGCCATAGGGAAACTAAAACACTCAGCGGCAGGACCGGATAAATGGAATGCCACACTGATCAAAAACTGCAAGAATGCAATCGCTGAGCCCCTATACTGGATATGGAGACGATCATTAGACACGGGAGAAATACCGGGCATCCTGAAGAGCGCGAACATAGTCCCAATATATAAAGGAGGAGATCGATCCCAGGCCAAAAACTATAGGCCAGTGTCGCTTACATCTCATCTCACTAAAATATTTGAAAGAATAGTTAGACAGAAAATCTATGACTTTTTGGAAACTCAGAAAAAATTCAATGATAACCAACACGGGTTTCGATCAGGCAGATCATGCCTATCACAACTAATGGAACACTACAACAACATTATTGATTCACTTGAAAGTAATGAAAACTATGATGTACTATACACAGACTTTGCTAAAGCGTTCGACAAGTGTGACCACGGAATCATAATACATAAACTGAAATATATGGGAATAACAGGAAAAGTAGGGAAATGGATATATAATTTCCTTAGTGAGCGGAGGCAAGTCGTTACAGTACAAGGAGTATCCTCATCAGAAATTCCAGAGCAAAAGATTTAGGGGTTGTAATGACAGATGATGCGAAATTTAAAACACAAAATAAGATAGCAGTAAACAGAGCAAAGAGAATAACGGGTCAGATATTGAGAACCTTTAAACGAAGGGATAGGAATGTAATGATTCCTCTACTGAAAACCTTGATCATACCCAAATTAGAATACTGCTCGGTCCTAACTTCCCCATATAAAAAAGAAGACATTAGACAGCTGGAGGGGATCCAAAGAAGCTTCACAGCCAAGATCGATGGGTGCAAAGAACTAAATTACTGGGAAAGGTTACGAGAACTAGACCTATATTCACTGGAAAGGAGAAGAGAGAGATACACCATTATTTACACTTGGAAAATAATGGAGAGACTAGTCCCTAATCTTACTCTGAATCCCATAACTCCCCAAACAACGATGGAAAGTAGAAGCGGTAGACTGTGTCGTATTCCCAAATTGAAGGCGAGACAGGGAACATCCTTAACCCTGAAAGAAAATAGTTTTGTAGTGAGAGGACCAAAACTGTTTAATCAGTTGCCCAAAGGCCTAAGAAACACGAAGGGAGTTGCAGTGGAAATCTTCAAAAGAAGACTAGACGCCTGGCTCAGAACAATCCCCGATGAGCCGGGCGTACCTGGCTATGTGAGGTGGAGAGCGCAAGAATCCAACTCACTACTTCACCAGGCCAACTCGAGAGGAGGGGCGACAAGCTTGACCTTCGCGAAATGAGAAATCATCGCGCGGAACCTTTGTAAGGTTGTAAGGTAAGGTAAGGTATATATATACATATATATAGTAAGGAGGGGGCTAAGGGCTAATAACGATGTATAACGATACTACAAATCGATGAATCGGTATAGAATTTAAATTCTGTACTGATTCATCGATTTGTAGTGCCTGGTATTCCATACATTAAAACCAAGCTCACCCTCTCGCCTATTGTTAATTTCGCAGCTATTCCCTACCTAAAAGAAAAAAAAATTAATATGATAGTCAACACTGAAAATTCCTATGGTGCGCGACTTTTGCGCCACCCTGTATATATATATATATAGATAGATAGATAGATAGATAGATTCCCAACACCATTAAATTTAGTAAAAAATAATCCAGTTCGTCACCTACAGTTAAATTAAAAATGAAATAATGGCTGCATAATCTTTAAAGGGAATGGCACAGCCCTTCAGTGTTTATAAGTGATATTGCTTTATTTACAGCAAGTGATTAAAAATGCGGCGTTTTTTGTGTCCTGTTCCTTTGCACATTTCAATTCAAACCATATCAGTTTGGCTTCTTTTCTGATTAGTGTCCTTCCTGCATTCGAAATTTCGTACTAACACGATGTACAATTGAATTGTTAATTCTTCAAAGTGAGTAGAAGCGGAAAGTAAATAAACATTCCCGACAAGACCTTTTAAATACATTTTAATTTAATTAAATTAAATAAAAATTAAATTCAGTCAAAATATATTTGAAAACCAATTTTCCAACAGATATGCAAATTGGACTCCATCGTATTTGTTTACGTGAAATCACGCAGGATGAATAGAGAGAAATGAGGACTCATTTGTTTATATTATATCTATTTGATGGTTTACATCCACGCTTCTCAAACTAGGGGTCGCGTAAATATTATTGGGGGTCGCAGAAACATTTGAAAATATTATTTTTTTCATAATATACAGTGTTAGTACCTATTGCTTTTATAACATTGAGTGAAGGGTCGCGAAAAAATTTGTCTGATCCAAAGGGGTCGCAAGTGAAAAAAGTTTGAGAAGCCCTGGTTTACATAATATTTTACTTTATGTAACTCGCGTATAGGTTCCATTATCATACATTAAGCTTTTATACGATTTTGTTTACTGTATTATTAATGATATATGATTATTTTTTTAGGTCTTATTTTTTCATTTATGTAAAGTTGTATCGACATTAATTAGCAGTTTGTTACGCGTCACTTCCAATTATTGTACTCAAAATTGGACAATTACTGAAGGCTTTTTTTTAATTTTGGACATTTCTGCAGGTTGTATCGCTATTATTTCTTCCAGTATGATTACATTAATGTTATGTCACTGAGTTTTTGTTTTGTAAGTTTCATTTATTTTTTCCCCTGTTCCCACGTCATTTACTGGAGAGTTAATTGTGTTAGTCTTTTGCCATGCGGTTATTAACCATGCAGGGAATGGTCAAAATATATAATCCAAAATCTCGAGTTCTGGAACCATAATCTCATGACATGAAACCACCAGTGGTTCTCCTTGTATATGAACATGAGCGATATATTATTTGGGAAACTTTCATAATCTTTACTAAAACTATGAAACCAGTCTCGCTATAATTTATTTGTAATACTACTTTTCATTTTTTCCTGAACCGTGTGACTTTTGCGTGACGTACAGTACTTTTTCATTTTGGCACTCCTATTGTAATGAAATTACAGAAACGGTGCCAACTTTACGAAAACTAAATATGAAAAACGTTCCTGGAACCGATCTCTCATATTTTGCTTCACTCATAAAACGTAAACAGACCGAACTGATGGTGAGCCATCGAGTCTATAAAGAAGGCAAGAATTACGTTCATAAAATATTATTATTGCTTTTGTGACATTATAGATTGAATAAAGAATGCGCCCTTCTGGTACCTGATAAACGGCCCCTAGTTATCTTCGTTACATGAAATGCAACGTGTTTTCTTTCTTTCGTAAATGTAAACCCATGAAAAGGCAGTATAAATTATTGAAGTCGTGTATCACACTTCATAAAAGAAACATATGGCACTGTGCCACTGCGGAAAGCCGGCGCAGCGCGCTTTCATGCAACTATTTTATTCATACAAATTCAATTAATCAAGCGCTCCCTCTCTTCCCATTTAGGTAAAAGGTGTGTCCTTCATGTTAATGACAGGCGGTGGACGGAGAGACGAAGACGTTTTAATCACTAATAAATGCTTAAAGCAAAGTGGTTTTCGTTAGCCATTTTACGAGTCATCTTTGATGTTTAATAGAAATTCTTCGGTGTAATTCGAAATAGTTTTTAGCCAAAACTATTTAACAAATTCATCTTGAAAATTAAATGATTTCGAGCATTACATTTGTAGGCAAAAGCATCTAGAACACTTCCAAACAAATGGTAGAAATTAGTTTGTCTCATGATGTATGGATTTCATTTTAGACATGTTAGTAACTGCTGTGTGTGTGTGTGTGTGTGTGTGTGTGTGTGTGTATAGAGGGAGAGAGACAGACAGACAGACTAAAATCTGATATAGATACGTTAGGCTTTCATACAGGAATAGCAACAGTATCAGAAGTATAGAAAAGACAAGGCTCTCCCTCCTCCGGCAGCCACTGTTGACGGAAAATTGTTGTGAATGATGATTTGTAGGAAAAAGTATAATGAAAAGAATAGATTCAGAGTTCATTCGCACCGTGCGTATACTTATCTCGTGTAAACAATTATGCATTAGTGGAGAGTGGACAACAAAGAACAGCATGAAACACTAAATTACTTAATCTAATCTACATCATACATTTTTTTTAAAGTAATTTTGTATTAATTTATTATGTACAAGAAATCATCATTTTATCGTTGCATCATTTCTCCGATGAATGCCATAACTATCGTGCCGAGAGTCTTACTTTTAAAAATTAATTAGCTATACGAGTATTGCCACCTTTCGCACTGGAATTACTTAGATAAGGGAATACTGATCCAGTCAGCCAGTCAGCACACCCCAGTTTAAGAATTCCCACCCAAGTGTACATCATGTATGTAGAGGCACTTCTAGCTGGCCAGGACTTCCGAATTTAGAATTCCCCGGCAGTATACATTAATTTATTGGGGTTGTTTAACCTCCTTCACAACATCTAAGGTCATATGACAGAGGGGACCTACAGCTTTACGTGGGATCCGAACCACTGGTCGCTACATAATCTGGGCGCGGAGGACAGTCTCCCATCCAACTACTACCCAGATCCAATGTCGCTCAACTTTGCTGATCTCCGGGAAGCGGTGTTACGACATTGGCCACGACGTAGCCCGGCAGTATACATGTAGTTACATGTACAGTATATCATCCACTTCCACCATTTTTTTTTTTTTTTTTTTTACAAAATTGTAACACACTATTTAAAATTAAAGTTCTACTCTAGCTATGTAGCTTCTCTGATGTTGAAAAAATCTATTCGGAGGTTAAGACTCCCGAGAATTTCCATTACGCTTCGCATCATCTGATAACAACCACTGCTCTGAAACCAGACCCGACCAGCGTCTCCTACTATATTTATTACAAAAGGGAACATCACTCTTTTAAATTTTGCATTAAAAATAATTCTTTGAAAGACTTTTTATGCTAACTATATACTCGTGTGTATATATATGCGTGTGTGTGTGTGTGTGTGTGTGTGTACAGTATATACAGTATGTATATAGCGCAGCCAGTAATAATAAAAATAAACTATATACACAGTAATTATTATTCCATTCCATGATTTCGTGCCCGGATTAAGAGCCGAGGGAATATGATGGAGAAAACGTACAGCGTGATGTCGAATCCTAACCAGGGATCGCTTCACTGCATCATCTGAATGAAGAGGATAGTCACCCATGCAATTAATGAACAGATCCAAAAATGCTTTATATATATATATATATATATATTTTTACTTTTGTTGAGTTTGAACGACGGTTCAGGATCGACCTGCGGTCGACCCCTCTGCAGCATCCCGCCTCATTTGCGGGACTTGGTGAAGGAGGGAATTGCTCTCTGATCGCCTCCTGCCCTCGTAGCCAGCCACGCATGTAGGTAAGCTTTTGGAATCAATAATTAGGGATCGTATAGTCGAACACTTAGAATACCATAAACTTGTTAGAAATACGCAGCACAGATTTAGGCGAAACAAATCTTGCTTAACTAATCTTTTAGAATTTTTCCAAAGCGTGGTTGACGATTACGATAGACATCGGGCGGTTGATGTAGTGTATTTAGACTTTCAAAAAGCGTTTGACACCGTGCCGCACAAAAGACTGATTGAAAAAACTAAGGCTCATGGAATCAGGGGTGTAGTAATAAATTGGCTAGAGGAGTGGTTGCGAGGCAGGAAACAGAGGGTGGTCGTTGATGGAGCGGAGTCGTGCTGGGCTAATGTAGCGAGTGGCGTTCCTCAGGGTTCTGTATTGGGCCCCTTGCTTTTTCTTATACAGTATATATTAACGATTTAGATGTCGGCCTAGTCAGTACAGTTTCAAAGTTTGCGGATGACACGAAGCTGGGTGGTAGGGCGATTAATGACGAAGATAGACGTAAAATTCAGGAAGATCTGAATAAAATCGTTGATTGGTCAGTCACATCGCAAATGAGATTTAACGTTGATAAGTGCAAAATTTTGCATATAGGTTCGCGTAACGGTAAATTTGCGTATAGTATGTCAGGGAAAGATTTAACAAGCGTAGAGCAGGAAAAAGATTTAGGAGTTATAGTCACTGGTGATTTAAAAGTAGCGAAACAAAGTACAGCAGCGGTCAATAAGGCGAACAAAGTGTTAGGTTTTATACCTCGAAATTTTGAGTACAAATCGCGCGATATTATAGTTCCACTTTATAAATCATTAGTTAGACCCTATTTGGAGTACGCGGTCCAATTTTGGAATCCATATATGCGCAAAGATATAGACAAAATCTAAAGAGTTCAAAGACGAGCAACTAAGATGATTCCGTCGCTTAGGTCAAAGTCGTACGAGGATAGGCTTAAGGAGTTAAAATTGACAACACTCGAGACCAGGAGGTTAAGGGGTGATCTAATCCAGGTTTTCAAAATTATGAATGGGTTCGATAACGTAGATAGAGATAGCTTTTTCGAAATATCTCAATATAATAGGACTAGAAATAACGGGTGTAAGTTGACAAGTAGAAGGTTCGAGACAGCAGTTGCGAAAAACTTTTTTACCCATAGAATAGTAAATAGCTGGAATAGTTTGCCGGTAGAAGTAATTAGTAGCACGTCTATAAACATGTTTAAAAATCGATTAGACGCATATGTTGATAGAAAGGGTATAGTTTAAGGTAGTAAAATTAAGGCTTTCTGGGGATAGATCCCACAGCTCAACACAAGTGTTGTGGGATATAGGGAGGCAGCGTCTTGGGTTAGGGATACTCTCTGTCCTTACACACCCCATTTAAAGAGATTCCTCTGCCGAGCGGTGCCCCCCATAGTACTGTGAGGTATTGAAAAACTCATGATCTTCACTTGCCCCACAAACACCTTTAAATGGGAGACCCAAAATGGGTGCACACACATTTCTACATTACTGTACAGTCTTTACAGCCACACCTACTCTTTTTCTCGTAAGTGTATATATTGTAATGTATATGATTGTAAATTTTGACTTGGTCCGCTATCGATATGGACCGTGACTTAATGGATACCGTAATGAAATTGACTGGATTCTTTGGATCCGATATATTTGCATGTCCTTTATAAATAGATATAGAGTGTAACATATTTGTGGATAGTAGTCTATTATGACTTGATCCTCTGCATCAGAGATTCTATCTTTAGTTTTAAATCGATAATTAATTAGTTTTAAATTGATAATTACTTAGTTTCGTAAAAATTGGTCGTTGCCAATTTACCGGCAGTTTTTACATAAATTTCTTATGTTCTTGTGGTTCGGAACCCACGTAAAATTGTAGGTCCCCTCCGCCACCACGGAGGACATACACAATACACGAACACAGTTAGGTAGACCAGCCATGAGTGGATCCTAGGGTCTTTGTTGGTCTGAAACTATATATATATATATATATATATATATATATATATATATATATATATATATATATGAATAGAAACGACATAAGTGTTAAGGAACGTTTCTGCACACGAGGAGGAGAGATAACGAATAATGAAAAAAATATATATATATACTCAGAATGGTCCCCTGAGAAACTTATATGTTAAACACAGACCGTGCATGGAACAAGGAACTCTTCTGGGAAAATTAAATCCACTATAGTCCGAATAAGTAATGGTAAATGACAAATACCATAGTTTTTCTTTTTCATGATGCAAGCCCGACGTGGGCAACGGGTCTCTCGCAAAGAGGTCCCATAAATATAGCTTCCCTCACCAGCTATCTGCAAAGCAGACAGGATCCAGCTTTGGGACATGGATCTAGGGTTTAAAGCAGCCTAGCCCTGCTACATTTAGAACCTCAATATAAGCAAAAGACTCGTTCCTTGTTCCATGCACGGTCTGTGTTTAACATATAAGTTTCTCAGGGGACCATTCTGAGTTTGTGTATATTAAACGGACGTGTTATGTGCCTTGAAAAGTGGACGCTCAATGTCCCGGTTGAGGTTTAAGTTTTGTTTTTTTTGGCTAAAAATACAATAGTTACCCCTTTTTCTTTGATGTATTCAATCCGACGTGAATGCAACGAGTCTTTTGCTTATATTGAGGTTCTAAATGTAGCAGGGCTAGGCTGCTTTAAACCCTAGATCCATGTCCCAAAGCTGGATCCTGTCTGCTTTGCAGATAGCTGGTGAGGGAAGCTATATTTATGGGACCTCTTTGCGAGAGACCCGTTGCCCACGTCGGGCTTGCATCATGAAAAAGAAAAACTATGGTATTTCATTTACCATTACTTATTCGGACTATAGTGGATTTAATTTTCCCAGAAGAGTTCCTTGTTCCATGCACGGTCTGTGTTTAACATATATACATATATATATATATATATATATATATATATATATATATATATATATATAATAATATATATTATATACACGTAAGTAATTTGCATATTTTAATATTCATTCTATTCATCGTATATAGATTTTTTATATTTTGTATAAGCATAACTATCCATATATGAATAGAAATTTAGCTCTCTCTCTCTCTCTCTCTCTCTCTCTCTCTCTCCTCTCTCTCTCTCTCTCTCTCTCTCTCTCTCTCTCTTCTCTCTCTCTCTCTCTCTCTCTCTCTCCTCTCTCTCTCTCTCTCTCTCTCGTAAGCATATAAAAATATTTACACTGGCAAAAACTTTCTAAAAATACGAACTTTAATATCTGAAAATGTAAGTTTTTCGTCTCTTTATATTTGTAAAGTATTCAAATTTTTAAAATTTTAACTTTTTTTTCATTTTTTTATTTTATTTTTTTTTTTTTTTTTTAGAACGCGATTCCTTTGGAATGAAAGACTCGTTTTAATTTTAAAACAAACGTTCGTGATTCATTTGCATGGAATTTTGAATGGAATGAAGAATTTTTGCCTTTCGCCGTCATTAAAAATGATTCATAATTAAGGAATTGTTTGGACGAAAGAAACCGAGTTTCAATAAGCAATTTTCTTTATTAGAAGCAATTTAGAATTCACGCCAAATAAATTGGTGGTTTCCATACTAATGGTTAATTGTGTGTGTGTGTGTGTGTGTGTGTGTGTGTGTGTGTGTTTTCAGCTTTTGGATGTACCTTATTTTTATGCAATACTATACTTAAAATATAGTAATAAAGGTCTCAGACAATGGACTTTGATAACAATGCTGTCGCGTCTATTCCAGACTCTTGAATTTTCAGATTTTTTAATAACGCATATTATTCATACTAAAAATAATGATTATAATGACGAGACGATAATAATAATAATATACTGTCCTTTTTAATTATATGCCTAATTAGTAAAGCTTTTAATTCTAATAATGTCTTTTAATTATCTAATAAAAACAGCAAAAAAATAATTATAAATTGTATTAATTAAGCAATTATTGTTGTTTAAAGCAATGTTGTTCATGAAGGAGGTAATAATGCGTTACTCCTCAATTGTAAAGCAAATATCTCTGAAACGAAATCTCAGTCGGGAAATGATGAATAAAAATGAGTTGAATTCCCCTTTATTAAATTCCCCAAATTCTCCACAATTTTTTTCTGCTTATGGGACACCCTGTGTATATATATAGTATATATAAGTAATTTGCATATTTTAATGAACTAAAATATGGAGTAATAATGAACGTCAGTCGAGCACAAGAAAAAAGCGAATTTTTCTTTTCAAACATTTGCAACATTAATGTTTTTTACGTGTGATTGTCGTGATATTCTGAATGGGTAAGCGAGACTTACAATATGTACAGGGTGGGCCGTAAGTTTCCATACATAGTAAAAATTAAACGTTTGTTTTTATGTTTCAGATACCCTAAGAATATGCGTTTGACGAAAGAGCAACGAATTGAATTGGTCCTGTGGAGTGGCCTCCCAGATCCCCAGATCTCACCCCCTTGATTTCTATCTTTGGGGCACTTGAAGGCCATGGTGTATCAGGAAAAGATACGAGACATAAATCATCTAAAGGAACGTATCACCAACGCCATTACAAGCATAACGTCAACTGTGCTAATGCGTGTTCATCAACAGTGGGGAACACGTATTGAAATGTGTTTTCAAAACAATGGCAACCATGTAGAGCATATTATATAAATAAAAATGGTTGTCCATAAAAAAATGTTTATTTTTCCTATGTATGGAAACTTACGGCCCACCCTGTATAACGCTTTTAACACTGTATAATTGCATATTAGAATCTAAGTTGCGTATATCAATAAATCTACCATGTAATCGTTTTTTATAGTTCTTAACCATTTTTGTGTTTAGGATCGTATTTTAATGTGAGCTTCGATTTCGGACCGACCGCACGCAATGACTGTCATTTATACGTACCAACAACATCTAGTTGAATTCGGCTGTTCCTCGTTGGCGAAGAACTGAAGTCGACTCTGCATCTATAGAGAGCGTGGTCCCTGGACTCGACGGGACGCAAAACGAGCCCCTGGACTCTCGAATCGAGGTCGTAGTTCACTCTGGAGCCGAATACTTCTGCGTCAACCCACTGAGCGCCAAAGCTCAAAGGACCATCTCGGGCGTCGAGGCTGTAAATGGGAAGAGCTCTATTAGTAAAGTTGCGTTTTAGCGTGACTCCTTCCCACTTTGAAAAGAGTGAAAAGGTCAACTGTAAAGAGGAGTCACCTTCCTTAGAAAGACCTTTGAAACGGCTTTCTGTTAACAGTGAAAATATGAACAACTTAAAACACAGGGTGATCCTAAAAGGTGTTCCCAAAAATAACTTTTTACAAATATTTTGGGAACACATTCTTTGGTCGCCGTGTAATATACATCACTTTTATCATAAATATAATACTGGGTGATCCGTTTGGGTGTGGATAAAAAAAACGCTGTGAGAATCTACTGAGAAGTGATACAGTGCTCATCTGTTGCACGTGTGGTCATAAAATGTGGGAGTTTGTAATAGGCTATGCCATCCGCTGCCAGACTTACGAGCGCCATCTGCTGTCAGACTTATGAGACATATGCCAGTTTCGAAGATGGCGGCGAATGCATAACAACGTGTGAAGTGTGTCATTTGGTTTGCTAAATTTGAATGTGTAACAGCGGTACAGCGTGAGTTTCGCGGTGTGTATGGTGTTCGAAAAACTCCTAAATAAAACTCCATAGTGCAGTGGTACCACACATTTGCTGTAACACTCAAACTTCGCACGTTGTTGTGCATTCGCAGCCATCTTCGAGACTGGCATAGGTCTCATAAGTCTGACAGCAGATGGCGCTCGTACGTCTGGCAGCGGATGGCATAGCCTATTACAAACTCCCACATTTTATGACTACATGCAACAGATGAGCGCTGTATCACTTCTCGGTAGATTCTCGCAGCATTTTTGTTTTATCCATACCCAAACGGATCATCCTATATTTTTAGTTTTTAGTTTACAATATTGCCATTTGTATATATAGATATACAGTGTGGCGCAAAGTCAGGAATCAAAGGGCCGTCATTGCATAAATTATTATTTTTTTTTAATAAAAAGTAATTTTTATTTAAAAAAAAAGTGGCGGCCATAGAATGGAAAAGATCGATTGTCTTGGCTTCTTCGACTCCTTACTTTTGCGCCACCCTGTGTGTATATATATATATATATATATATATATATAATATATTATATATAGAGAGAGAGAGAGAGAGAGAGAGAGAGAGAGAGAGAGATATCACTACATTAAAAAATATATAAATTTCAAAATAATTTTTCAGTCAGTTGCCATGTCGATATTTTGTTATAAAAACATTATCCTCTCAATTCCACGGGCAAAAAATTATCCATCTATATATATATATATATATATATATATAATTGTGTGTGTGTGTATGCGCGCAAGAGAATGGAAATAGAGAGAGATTTAACAGGAATTAAACAAGGAAAAATAAATGAAATAAAGTCACAAGGAAACCATTTCCATATTTATTAAAAATAGAAAGATTAGTTCTATAAAGCTCATTACTAAATAGAAAGGTCAGTTCTATAAAGCTGATTACTAAATTAGAAATAGCATTAAGCTGATATTTCGGCGAATTCAAAATACAAATTAAGTTTATTATTTTCAATTAATAATTTAATTAATGGTACGAATAATTTATTAACATTTATTAATCCCTTAAATTTGATAATTGGATTCGCATGTTTGTCACAAACATGTTTTAGATTTATTGGATTTTACTGGATGTGAAAGTTGTTCCATGTCATATATATATATATATATATATAATATAATATATATATATATATATATAAACAAGTGACAACCAGAGTGAAGGAAAATCAAATCTTTTTTTAATTCTCGAAATTTGAAATACTGTAAATCCTTTAAGAATTTGGAGAGCTTCTAAAATCTAAACCTTTCTTTTGTAGAAATTTCATTGAATGTTCAAGTTCACAATTTTCGTTCGTTCGTACATTTGTTGTAATCTGTTTGAATCCAAATTCATGGAATTATGTGAAAATACTTTATAAGATTATCATCACCTGTTTCAGCTTTATGGCATCAAAGAAAACGGTTGTCTCCTCCCCCCACCCAACAGTTGTTCTCCCTCTCCCCAGTTGTTTTCCTTTGTTTGATGCTTAATTGGGATTACAGTAATGGGATTACAGTAATTCCAGTAGCAATAGCAAAATGATAATAAATGAATATCGTAATCAGTAAACTAAATAAACTATCATGGGGCATATTTTGTACATACTGCTGTCACGTATAATAGCCCGCCCCCTTTTGGGGGATAAAGAAATAAGGGACATTTATTAGCTTTATTACTTTAGCTAATGAGGGATATAAAAGCGGCACGCTATAAAACTCCACCAATGAGACCCTCTCTGAAAAGCTTCCTGCATATCTAAGATTAGCGACCTTTTCGTGCTCCGATAACTGACCCTAAAACAGTATTTAATCGCATAGTTCCTTAAAAGGATTACTGTAGATCCTCTTATTTCATATTTAGTTGAAATAATTGCACTCGATTTAAATCGGTGCAATATTAAATATAATTAATTGTAATTCACTTTTTAATAATTTTAAATTCATGGTACAGTATTGTACTTTATACTGTATTTTACTGTACTTTTAAGGTATGAGAGTTCGGGACACACTCTTAATTTTGACATTGATATTCCACATGCACGCGTGGCATGTGAGGCGTCTCAGCCATGTGGAAGGGGAAGGGGGTGCTGGTTCATCAGGATGCCAGTGTGGATGAAGGTGTATGCTTTAGTTTCTCCATTTCTCTTCATCATTGTCTTCTGTATTTCATATCCGATCTGGCTTCTCACCCCAACTCATTTGGGAAATGAGGGTTTTGATTATGTATGTATGTATGTATACTGTATATATAATATGTCAAATGAACAGGGAAATAAATATTTTTACAGTGTACTGTCTTATTATATAAAAAAGCCTTTATTATTTTAGTCATTTTACTGTAATTTTAAGGGCATCAGTAAAATTAATTTTTATTATTACTGTTGGAACGGCGGTCAAGTACCACCATTTTAAATAGTCCAAAATTTTTTCCATACAAGAGGTATCGTAAGAAATAATACTATAAATTCAAACAAGACTGTTGAACTTGATTTCAAATCATCAAATCATTGTTAAAACAACGATAACTATACTTAAATTTTGGTTAAACAGGCTGGTAAGATTGGTGTGAGGATCATCTTCGCAAGTGTTGTCCTCTTTACCCCAAAATTCGATTAAAACAGGTACCAAAACTGTAGCTATCATATTTTTTAAAATTAATAAATCAGCGTAGTGAGCGAGTCTCGTATCCGTCCGCTGAATTACCCCAAATAAAATATTGGATCTTTTCCGTTTGACTGCCGCCATTGAAACATAAGAGGTGAGTGCCCCCAGCCTTCTTTAATTAGCCTTATAAGGCTAACTAACGAAAATATCACGACCTAACCTAACCAATCGTTAGGTCAACTGTACGACCTTGACGATTGGTTAGGTTAGGTCGTGATATTTTTGTTAGTTAGCCTTATAAAGGTAACTAAAGAAGGCTGGAGGCCCTGATCTTCAGGTGATCCCCTTATTTTTCTGAGTACACGGTTAAAACTTAAAAATTAAGCATGGATCTTGAAAGTAATTAAAATTGTTTATAAGAAACAAAATTTGAAGGGGAAATTAAGAAAAGCTTTTTATAAAGTAACTTATTTTGTATCATCAAGACATTTCAGTTAAAATACAAAAAGTTTAATTATGTTTCAATGGCGGCAGTCAAACGGAAAAGATCCAAAATATTTAGTCTTAACTTAATTTAAAATTTTCAAATGTAATTCTCATTTTTAACAGCGAATTTTCTTTTTTTCTTTTAGTTAAATGTTTAATCGTAAGCGTTAAAGCCTCAAAAATATATTACGAAAGTATGTCCGTGTAAAATTCATGAAAAGTAGTATAGGCCTAAAATTCCAGGTAACTAGTGGGACTTTTACACAAATACATTTCAAAATGACATTTCCCTCGTTTTTGTTCGTTTGGTGGAGTTGTTTAACCTCCTTCGCAACATTTAATATCATATGACGGAGGGGACCTACAGCTTGATGTGGGATCCGAACTATGGGTCGCTACATAATCTGGACGCAAAGAACGGTCTCTCACCCAACTACTACTGAAACCCAATGTCGCTGAAACCCAATGTCGCTTATCTTTGGTGATCGATGGGAGTCGGTGTTACGAGAGGCTTTACGGTTGCATACTATAATATGGTAATATTTCAGATCATTAAGTTGCCCATTCAACTATTACTGAAAGCGACCAAGATACAGGCAGTCTTAAAACTACTTATTTGATGTTAAAGTAATAGAAAAATTTGTAGCCCTGTTAAAATATCGACAAACTTGCGATTAGAAAATTTATAGCTGAACATTCAAAATAACATTTATTATAGTTTCAAAATTTATTTCACAATTTAGATTTTAGCTTCAATTATTGCTTCACTTAATATTACATACTCCGTTAAGTATAATTAAACAAAAATTTACCACAATTTTTAAGGCTATTGTTATACTGACAGTATAAACCTATTAAAATAAACATAAATTTAAACTTTACCAAAAAATATTAACACCAAAAGAACAGCAAAATTTAGTTCAGATTAATGTACAATATAATGCAATTGCCCTTGACCACTCTAATATACAGTGTTACCAGCGTTTCGGACACTTTCTGTAGGATGTCGGTGATTGGTTGACGCACAACGCATTTGAAGAATTATATAACTGTTTTTAAAGCTCTCTCACCCTTCATTAAGTGAAATCTGCCTCCAAGAATGGGAGCTATTCTTAAGACATTAACAGTAACAGAAGTACGAAAGATTGATAAAAAAACTGACCATGTGAGCCACTGCATCGTCTTCAGAAAGAAAATAACTGCATCTGATCCAAAAATATGTGCGAATTTATGCCAGAAATAATGTAATATAATGCTTTCCCATCCCTCCTCTGAGATCTTTTATGACGACTGGGAAATAAATGGATTTCATACCATAAATATCAGCATTGAGACACATTTAACACTGGGCATAGTCCCGGGGAAGTCCCATGTCTCATTCCTCAGAAGTCGTATATTATGGACAAAGGAATTTTCGTAGTGGTTATAAATATTTCGGATCTTAATTAAAGAGGATATGAAATTCTACTGATGACAGGGTTGCCAGATTCTAAATATCGAAATACGGGACAGCTTCGGGTTGGACTTTAAAACTTTGGTTAGCGTTCAGTTTGCACGCACACACACACAACGAGACTACATTTAAATGCTTGTATTTCCTCACTTCAAAGAGTATCCTATATCACGATGTATTAGTTTTCTTTACAAGAGTATAATTAAAATTTGGAGTATTTTCATTGCGTCCCTTATACGTCTGATACTGGACGCTGTCTGAACGCATAAAATACGGAATACCTGGCAACCCCAGTTGACGATCTCATCGATCGATACCTTACCCACACTTCTACTAACTCAACCACGAGCATTCCCAACAATAAACCCTTTAGAAGAAGTGGATAAAAACGCTAAAGAATAGTTCATAACGAAGATATCTCTTCAGTTTTACGGTTTTCATCCAAAATAAGGAAAAATCACCAGCAAATAAATATACATCACGTTTTCTTTTTATACAAGTGGAATTACCATAAATTCTTTTTCCTTCAGAACTTTATAGTGTTACACATTCTCAGCAAATATCTTCATTTACATCCTTTACATGTAAAAACAATCTGTATTTGAATAAAGATAGTTATTTGTAAAACACGCCTACACCTACACATATAAATATACATACATTTTATATATATATATATATATATATATATATATATATTATATATATATATATATCCTTCGCAATTAAATTGTAGGATTTAGTTTGTAAATCCTTATACCGCATGGTGTGAGAGCTAAATAAATTGCTTAATACTTTTATAAATACCATGGGATTATAGAATTCTTGAAATCTAATCCGCAAAAGCAGTGAATCATTTGCTGTGTGCCTGTTTCACTGAATTTATTTATTTATTTTCGTGCCCTGAAATAAAATCCCCAAGAAAAGCCCCCAAATACAAATATTTTTAAATATATTATGGCAAAAGTTGTGCCATGATGAAAAATTTTAACAATCTTTTTGACACGTAACCGCATTATAACTTTTATTATATAAATATATCGTATGCAGGGTTGTTGGGGAAAATTTTAAGATGCACGAGCTCTAAGGAATATATAATAATAATAATAATAATAATAATACATTTAGACTTGGAATATTAAAAATTTGAAATCACAATTAGAAGCGAGTGCTTTCATCTCAGTCTGTTCCCAATTTCCAAGTATCAACTCAAAAATTAAAATTTGGATGAATGGAGGTGCGGGAGCGACGCTCCCGTGCGCTCCCGCAGCACTACACCCCTGATCGTATATACGGAGTTGTGCGTAACTATTTTGCTCGAGGGTGAATGGGGAAGGTACAAACTTTACTGGAGTGCCAAAGTAGATGCGTTATACAAGTTTTAATCGATAATTTCATTGTGATTTCAGATCATTAACTGAAGGTGACGATTGCTGGTGTCAATGGAAATAGGGAAGAATAACGTGTTATAGGCCGAATTCGAAGGAATGCCGATCGAGAAGCAATGGAAGTAGGTGCAACGTTCATTATCGTACGTTTATCAATGTACGTTCTTGCTTTACAACAACCGTTTATATATATATATATATATATATATATACAGGGTGGGCGGAAAGTAGCTCCCTATTTTGGATTGGTAAAAAAATACGTATATTATCCATTTATTTCAGAAGAAATAATATGAAAAGGTAGGCACACATGGTAGGTTTTCTTTAAAATTCAATGTGGGCTCCAACTCTTTCCACCAGCTTTTGGAGCCGCCCAGGAATGGCGTCCACTGACTTTAGCAGGAACTCCGGCGGGATGGAGACATGACTTCCCGAATTCGGTCCTCCAGTTCTTCCAATGTCCTCGGTTTGGTGCGGTAGACTTCTTCCTTTACCCACCCCCAAAGATCTGATATTTATGCAAGATGGCGCCCCTCCGCACTTCGCTCTTGTTGTCCGTGAGTGGCTGGATGCCCACTTCCCTGGGCGTTGGATGGGTCGTCGTGGTCCACATCAATGGCCAGCCAGGAGCCCCGACTTGACACCGTGCGACTTCTTTCTTTGGGGGTGGGTAAAGGAAGAAGTCTACCGCACCAAACCGAGGACATTGGAAGAACTGGAGGACCGAATTCGGGAAGTCATGTCCTCCATCCCGCCGGAGTTCCTGCTAAAGTCAGTGAACGCCATTCCTGGGCGGCTCCAGAAGCTGGTGGAAAGAGTTGGCGCCCACATTGAATTTTAGAGAAAACCTACCATGTATGCCTACCTTTCCATATTATTTCTTCTGAAATAAATGGATAATATACGTATTTTTTTACCAATCCAAAATAGGGAGCTACTTTCCGCCCACCCTGTATATATATATATATATTATATATATCAACATACATTACCCATCCAAAGAGCAATCAACCCCACAACAAATTCATCATAATTATAGCACTAGACCCCCAGAGATTTTATACAGAAACTGAACTAAACAATGGAAACTGCAGGAAATGCAGTCTTTTAAGGGAGCAGATGTATGGAATGTAATTCCTATAAATATGAGAGAGCCTTTATCACTAAATGTATTTCGCAAACCACTAAAGAACTACTTCATTAGCTCCTATGATGTACAAGTTCACTACTGCTATTATTACCATAGTAATTAGTACCCATTTTATTATTATTATCTAAAATATGCTAATTTCATTAAACACCGTTTCATAATTCATCCTAAAAAAAAAATCAATTTAACATCATTTATTTTCTACTAAATATACAACTGATCATTTTATTTAAAACTAAAATTTTGTAAATTTTTACATTATTATTATTTATTATAATTATTATTCTTTATTATAATTATTTATTATTTGCCGTTTCCACTTCTCTTGTGTGATAACTGAATCTCATTAATTTTACCTTCCATGCTTTCAATGGCATATTTAGATAAGAATACTGTGAATATATTAATGCCATATCAGACATCTCCATAAATTGTACAGAAAAATATTGAAAAATATTTAACAAAACTCACTTTTGTTCATTTTTCGATTAAAGGTCTTCGTTTGTTTGTATCTTAGTGAAAGACGGGTGACTGACAACTGGAAGAAGGGATAGGATTCGTGGGATAGAAAATTTGGCGAAGACAGACCCGAAAAACTGTCGCAGAGGAGCAAAGACATTGTGACTGAAAGCAGTGGTAAAAGGCGACGAAGCTGCACCCAAGTTGCCAAAATCGTCTTGAAGAGGCGAAAGAAAGGCTGTTGACCGATCAACGATTCAATAATATCGCATGAGGCAAGGACTGAAGCCTTTCCATGTGTTCCTAAAGCCAAAGATATCCCCAACAAGCATTGAGAATCGACTTTGTTTTTGCCATTATCTGATTCTGTGGAATGATGATGATTTGATGCGCGGGGCACCACGTGATGAATTCTTCGTTTGGACTGTCCGTCGACCAAATTATGAAAAATGAGCGGGTGTGGTCACTTTCCTTAGAGACACTGAAGACCATGAGCTTTATGAACAGCTTTGCAAAAAAAAGACTCATTGCATTGTGATATTTATTTGCTTCACTGCTATCAAAGTAATGTGGGTGATCAAAGAAAGCGCTTCATTAAGGCTGCATATTATTGGCAGACTATTCTTATAGAAAATGTAATTTCATTTCTTTCAGATCCACAAAATCCACAAGTGGTTTATCTTTATGATAGTGCCCCATGTCACCGTGCAAATGCTACCCAACAACTTGTGAAAGACTCTGGAAATGATTTCTTTGATCGGACTCAACGGCCAGGAAATTTCCCTGCTCTGAACATAGCAGAACCCTTTGAAGCGAGTTTTAAGGACAAAGTGGAAGATTTGATGCTGCAGGAACCTGATCCCAACCAACATTCTCAAGAGGCCCTCTTTCAACACATTCAAACTATTCTCCAAACTTGAACACGACAGATTTGTTTAAACGTTTGTCGAAATCATACCCTGAACATCTGGAATGTGCGCGTGATGATAATGACAAACATACGCGATATTAATACGTTTTTATATTGTTTGAATAAAGCTTTCAAATGGTATGTTATTTTTTGTTGTATCTTCGGTTACTTTGGTTTGTACCCCTTAGCAAAAGGTTATGCACAACCCCGTACGTACCTACATACATACATTAAACAAAACAAAATCAAATCTTTATAAAGAAAAGAATACAAGCGACAAAGTTTTACATATTTTCAATAATTTTTTTTGTACAATCTAAATATCTGATATAGTAACAGTGTATTGAACAAAGAAAGATAAACAAACAAGTGTGTGACTAACACGTAGAAAATCATTGGTACTCGATGAATTTAGACTGTCTTTATAATCCCAATTTTTACCAACCACCACCTTCTACATCAATAAATATAAACCAAAAGGAATGAATATTTACTTTTATTCTTTAAATCTCGTACATTAAGCTATTTCAAATGTCTCAGAGTTCACGCATCCATTAATTGGAAGAAGAAACCAATTCGTAGATTCCCCTCATCCATAATGAATTCCATCATGGATTAAACACTTCAAGAATTTACAGATTTCGCAATCTTTTAGCACTGTTACACCATTCCCTTCTTGAAACTCTCTCTCTCTCTCTCTCTCTCTCTCTCTCTCTCTCTCTCTCTCGCTCTCTCTCTTTTTGATATGCCTCAAACGTCTTACGAAGATGGGGTAAAAAAACAAGACTATATTTTACGCTTCTGCCACTTTTGTGATATTGCTTTGAACAAAAACTGTAAATTTTATAATGAAACGAAAGAATTTTATAAACAAAAAATTTAGAAACTTTCTTAAAAAGTAATATAATAATACAGTTAAGTTTTGTTTCATTATATAAAAGAAATTACAGTTTTATTTTTTACTGTAAGCAAACATAGTAAATAGGAAAAACTGTATATTATTTATCATACTTTAGTTTTTGTAAAGGAGTTCAGACATTTTGAGATACTTGCCTCAAAATGTTGAATTTTGATAATACACACTTTTTATAATTGGCGCGATGAATTTTGTTATTCAATATAATTAATATTAAGTAGAATGATTTGCAATTTTGCGACATTGCATGCATTTAGTTACGAACATTTGGGATATTTAGTATGCACATCATCATCTGTCCAAATTCAAATTGTCGTCTTGAATAATTCCACACTCCTTTAGACTTTACAGTTTGAACTTTATTAATTACTATTACAAAGCAACCGATTAAAAATTATAGAAATTTGAATAAAATACTTAAATTAGTAATTTACAGAGTACAACATACTAGACAAAAGTTTTTTCAAGAATAAAGTCGCTTGAAATGTTTTTAAACTGGAAAACCTTTTATTTTATGGTAGTCGAATATTTCAGCTTTTAAAGAGTATAAGATAAAGTTTTGAAGTCCTCGTTAGTTGTAGTTCTACGTAACAGTTATCGAAAACTAGTTATATGATGGTGTTGTTTAACCTTCGCAACATCCGAGGTCATATTATGGCGAAGGGTACCTACGGCTTTACTTGGGATCTGAACCACGGGTCACTACATATTCTGGACACAGAGGACGGTCTCTCATCCAACTACTATCCGACCCAATGTCGCTTAACTTTACTGGTCACTGGGAAACGGTATTACGACATTGGCTACGACGTAGTAGCCCTCGAAAAGTGATTAATGTATCTCGTGTAACAAGGGCGAGTCCAATAAATTAGTGACAGTATATCGAGTAACATGAAACACGAACTTCTTGAAAGCTTAAATACTAATCTAATTCCCGTTAGTTTGTTTCTTCAAAAATTAATCATATAATTTCAGCATGATTCTAATGAAAACATTTGTCGACGCTTTCTATAATTTATTTATAATTAAGGAATGTGGGGAAAAACTCCCCATATAGCAAAGAATATACTATTAATCAGTTATGGGATTAGGAAGGAAAAAGATTTTCTAACTTTTGAAAAACAAAGGTACTTGTAGGTTATCTCCCCCCCCCCCACCAATTTTGACAGAATATTTTCGTTAAAACTAACGAAAATATCACGACTTAACCTAACCAATTATCAAGGGCGTACAGTTGATCTATTAGTAAATAGTAAATACTATTCCAGAAACAATGTTATAATTAATAATAGATCAACTGTACGCCCTTAATAATTGGTTAGGTTAAGTCGTGATATTTTCGTTAGTTTTAACGAAAATATTCGGTCAAAATTGGGTGGGGGGGGGGGGGAGATAACCTACAAGTACCAAACAAAATACCCTTTCCGAATGAGTATCATCATTGACAGTTTGGAATAGGTCAGAGGGTGTTCGTCCCCAGTTAAAGTTTTTTTATCAATTCGCTTTTGACCAAATTCTGGAGCATTTAATTTTGAACTACTGAACTGCTTGTATATCCCTTTACGGAAAGGTAAAGTTTCAAGCAGAGTTTGCGGAGGAACTCTTGATAAATACAAGTTTTAAAACAAACTACAATCCATGGATTGCACATCCAACTCCATAACGATTTTAACTGCCATTAGACTGGCAAAGCGAACGATAACAACATTATTTTATATACAGGGTGTTTCACAACCGGTCTGCCATACTTTGGAGGGGGATGATATCGAACAAAAAGTTAATACAACATAGGTACTATTTCCAACCGCTGCGGAGCTACGGACGTTTTAAGGTGCACGAAAAAATAAACGAGAGTATTAATCTGATGTATTTATTGGTCGTGCTGGCCCAATATCGTGGCCCCCCGAGATCTCCGGACCTAACCCCGTTAGATTTCTTTTTATGAGGACTTATGAGGAGATGGTCTACAAGACCAAAGTACAAACGAGAGAGGAACTCCTGCGTCGGATTATGGATGCCGCTGCTTACATACGAGAACACCCCGAAATGATTCAATGGGCAGCGGACTCTTGTTTGGAACGAGCAAGGCTGTACATTGAAAACCGAGGCGAACATTTTGAACATTTATAAGGTGTATCTCATAAAATGTAGCAATAATACATCAGATTAATACTTTTATTTTTTTGCGTGCATCTTAAAACGTCCGTAGCTCCGCAACGGTTGGAAATAGCACCTATGTTGTATTAACTTTTTTGTTCGATATCACCCCCCCCAAAGTATGGCAGACCGGTTGTGAAATATCCTGTATAGCATCAGTAGTGATATCTTTGCAGTATATGTAAAAAATTTCAATTACTTCAAATAGTAAATTTATTATTGCACCTTTCATACTGCTGTTTTTTATTAATTCACATGGAGGACTCTTGTAAATATGCAACAATTTTTTGCCTCGGTCTTTAAAATAAAAAGTAAAATTGCTAAGGCAAAGTTCAAAGCATCATGGGGTTACTCTGTATGATATACTATTGTTAATACGTATGAAAAAACACTAAAAACAATGAATCAGATAAAAACATCTTTACTTGGAATATCACTCACTACATTTTTAATTCCAAATCCGTCCTTTCAACTTCAAGAAAAATCGAAGGATGGTATAAAAACAAAACATACATCGTTAAACAAACGTTATCAACGGTTGCAAATGATCGTTGTAGTTCAAGCGAAAATACTCCCTTTCTAAGTGAACATTCCTGACATTTATCTGACGTTAATTTTCTATTAATGGTACATTCTCCCGACTTCCATATTAGTTACGAGTCGGGTCGTTAATTAGTATTATTTTTACACATTTTGGATGAATCAAAATTTCTACGTTCGAAGTTTTCGAATCTACATTAGTAAGGGTTTAAGGGAAGTCGTAATCCTATTTTTTTAAGTTCTTGTATATTTTACATAAACAATATACTAATTTTTTGGGGTTCTTATTGTCTCAACAGCTCGAATTTCTCATGAAGGAGACTTATTAATATTTGGGGAGTTGGTGACAAAAATAGGGAGCTTCGTCATGATAATGTGTGTCCCAAAAACGTGGCCACCTTTTTCACAAAAAAAAAAAAAAAAAAAAAAAAATTTCAAGGATAACTAATGGAACAGAAATCATTAAGCCCTTTATACTGTTCTTAAAATGAGAGGTAGTTTATTTAAATTGAATGAGTAGTCTTTTTACAAATTCAACTTGGACAATAGTTGTTAAAATTAAAAGTTGATAAGGAGGGTAATTAGAGACTTAGCTGAACATTAAAGTTAAAGTTTACAATGAATAAAAACTGAATAAAACAACGCAATAAGTGTTCAGTGTGACCTCCATTATCAATGACCAAATGACCACGAATTTTAGAGACTGTTTTCAGATAAGCAATTTTTAAGGAAAATAATTCACTGGAATCGCGATTCATTTTGCCATGTTTGAAAATTCATTAAACAATTTAAAGCCATTTCTTTCATTGGTTCAGATAGTAATAAATTTAGAAGTATTATCCGATTTGATTCTAACAATAAATTCATATTTATCTTAATTTATATAGTATATGAAACCGTTCCATCATCTCAAAATGGCAAATTCTGCAAATCATAACAACCGCTGTGCCACTGTGCGATCAACATCAAAAATAGACTTACACTTTTATCCCAACATTGAAATAAAAATGTAAAGCTATTTTTTAAGCCAATTGTATACTTTACTTAACTTAATCGAACGCGCAAAGTAACTTTATTTAGAGTTTGTTATTTATAAGAAATTTGAGTGAGGAAATAAATTTATGGTCGGAGGAGATATTTCAGATATTTGCTACGTAACGGAAGTTTAAAACGGTAACAGAGTTCCGACATTGGCTTTCTAAAGTCCTCCTTAATGAAACTCTTTTTAGAAGTTATATTTATAAAGCTGTAAAAAGTTAAAAATAGTTAAAATTGAGGAAGGAAAACAAATGGTGATGGAACGTTTATAAAATGAAAGTATGTAATTTAAGAGAGACTAAAGTTCCTATGAATATGCAAAAATAGCATTTACATAAAAAACTATGCAGTAATAATAATAATAATAATAATAATAATAATAATAATAATAATAATAATCCAGAAAACTTATTTCCCCACTACATGGGTAAGTATACCCCAAGGGTCACTTGAGCCAGAGCAGAAACAGGGTAAATTGAGGAGATTGTAGACACCAATTGACTAGGGTGTTTCCGGGGTAAACGTTAGGCAGGAGACGGGGAGTGCTGGAACTCCCGTTTCTTCCGTCACTGTTCTCCTTAGCTGATCTTTTCCCGTGTCTCATCTGCCCAGCATGCTCTCAAACACACTTCTCCCTTTATTCTTCACTACACATACAGTACATGCATTTTACACACTACACAAGCTTTCCAAAATTAAGAAGAGAGACATCGTGAACATCGGAGAGCTTGATTTCGGCTTTTTCTTTCTTATGTAGAGGGAGGCATTTTTGCGGCCGCTCTCCATTGGCCCCTCCTTCCTACCCACGTAAAAACAAAAGCCGGCCCAACCCCACTGATCCCAGCGACTGGGAACGAACCAGAGCCTCACCGCTCAAAGTCCTCCACCTTCACAACTGAACTACGGGGCGCTATAATAATAATAATAATAATAATAATAATAATAAGACTTAATACATAAAAAGACACTTTTAAAAAGACTCAAAATTAAAAATATTTCCATTTCCAGATTACAAAATATATTTTTAAAAATTAAATTGAAAAGTTGTGTTCCCGAATCTCAGATTTAATGATACAGAAGAAAAATTGCACAATAGACAGACATCTTTTCGTCGGCTGCGTAAAGAACTTTTTAGGTCTTCCTTCATTATATATTGAAAAGCAGAGAGTGATGGAGGAAAAATATTGCTAATGTTTGAGAAAAGAAATGGGTATATTAATCAATGTCTTTTTGAATGGGTGAAGAAGGTTTAATCGCGAATTCCTTCCTTTATTAAGACTTTCTTTTCTATTCATTGATGTGTTTCTGCATAAATATTTGGGGAACAGTGGAGACAGATTTTTCACGTGTGTATATACATACACACATATATATTAAATTTTTATGCGTTGTGTTTGTAGCGAGTCCTAAATGAAAATAAAAGCGTTTGTTTTAAAAATATATGTAATTAAAAGTTTAAAGAAGAAGGAAATTAATTCGCCTAAAATTTAATGTATTTGTTTGTTGTTTTTTCGGATGGTTGATAATGTTTTGGGTGTAATTTATAATAAAACAAATATCTTTGGCAGCTAAACGAAATTGTATTAGCGAATCAAACTAGATTATATGTAAATATGACCAGCGTTTGTGGCTTACTGGTAAAATCGTTTCCCTATAAGCAAAGTGAAGGCATCGAGGTCGGAGGTTCGACTTCGATTGTGTTGGTTAATAGCAATCCAGATATTAGCGGAATGGGTCGCATTTGTCTGGCCTGAGCGTTGTATTAGATCCTAGCTCTTTTCACTGATTAATATCACATGTAAAAATGGTATATAATTAGCGAGTCACAGAAACAATTCTTATTTTATATCATAAATAATTTAGTTACCCTTAAAATTTAACATTAATATCGAATACAAATAACGTTAATTATTGTGCAAGAATTAATGTACTGTAGAGATATATTATGTTACATTAATTGTAAATTTGTATAATTAGTTCAGAAAACCGTCAAGATGGGCGTGTTGACCGAATTCAAGTGGTTACACACACACACACACACACACACACACACACACACACACACAATTTGACTTAATAAAAGTATTATAAAGCACAAAAATTAAAGTACTAGGTTTGACAATTGCTGTCCTTTACTCTTGACCACCAATAATAATAAAAAAAAAGCAATCCCAACTCTAACTTAAATTTGTAAAATACGTCATATTCGATTATAACAAATTACACGATAATTATGAATTGTACAATAAAATCTTTCGGAATATACAAAAATTAGAATATGGAATGAAGTATTCCGTACACTTTCCTTCTATGAAAGAAGTTTACAACGCTATCATAAAACCAGAGAGATAGTTCGCTTCTACCATTGGTCGGTTCACAAAAATTACAAACTGGTCACGTATAACAAACTACAGTATTGGTCTCCAACCATCTAAAACCAAGCCCAGGTGTATGAAATGGAAAGAGAGGGAGCGACGAGCCCGGTACACGTAATCTATTCGGGTCGCCCAGTTCTCCTTTGAAGGGGACTTATTTTCCCCCTTTTGGTAGCCTCACTGGCCGTCTCAGCGCCCTCGGTTGGACAAAGGACGTAAAACTGCCGAACTGGGGGTTCCTCCGAAACTTATAAGCAAGTTTTTACTTTTTTTATTTACAAAGATGTAAGTTCAAGTCAAATATGTCTATTTTAACTTGTATGACGTAATTTAAGATACGTTCTTTATCCTTTGAATGTAAATGATTTATTCTTTACCTTTTACAAACAAATAATTATTTTTTTATTTAATTGAACTTAACTGACCTTCTGAGAAGAATTTGGTGCAAAATTCAGTGATCCCTCGATATGATATTTTCAGTGGATTCACTTAATAAAATCTAATTTTACAATCTCCCTTTTACTGGTATCTTGGATTAACGAAGTTTCCAATTATATATATATACATACAGTATGAAAATTATTTCATGAAAGTAACGTGAAAAATATTTATGATGAATAAAACCACGAAGGAAAGGAAACACAGAGTGGTGCTCAAGCGCTTTCGTCTAATGACATCCTCAGGAACACTGAAGTAAATAAAGAGTTCAAGACTATATATAGGTTACAAAAAAAAAATGTGTATATATATATATATATATATATTGGTTTCTGCGCGTATGTAGAAGAATTACGGCATTTGTTCGAGTGAGGCCCGTGGTGTAATGGTTATCATATCTGACCGGCAATCGGATGATCCTGGGTTCGATTCCCGGGTGGTTCCCTCATTTTTTCATTTGTTTCGTTCTCTCTCCTCATCTTGCGCGGAATATTCTCCTATACAAGCGTCGTTCTTTATGTTAATTATACTGCGTGTTTGCAGTTAAAATGTATATATATATATATATATATAGTAAATATAGAAATAAAAATTGTGGGAGGAGCATACAAATTTGTAAGGAAACTACCAATTTTAGCACTTTGCCCGAATTCAACGCAAGAATCCATTTGATCTGTGTTGAATTCGGGCAAAGTGCTAAAATTGGTAGTTTCCTTACAAATTTGTATGCTCCTCCCACAATTTTTATTTCTATATTTACTATATATATTTTTTTTGTAACCTATATATAGTCTTGAACTCTTTATTTACTTCAGTGTTCCTGAGGATGTCATTAGACGAAAGCGCTTGAGCACCACTCTGTGTTTCCTTTCCTTCGTGGTTTTATTCATCATACATACAGTGTGTGTATATATATACTTTGAAAGAGTTTTAGAGGGAGGGAGATGTAGAGAAAGACAAAGACAGGAAGAGACAGAGATAGTTATGTCTTGCTAAACAAATACATAGATAAACAAGATGAATGCTATTGTATATATGATAAACCATCCCTATAATTTTACTGTCAAAAACGTCTCCACGGGACGTGATATTAGCGTCATTCCTGTAATGAAAGCTGTCAAATCGAATATCATTTTCTTTCTTCTACAAACTTTATCGTCGTGGTAAAAATGGAAATACAGAATGCCAATGAAATGAGCAATCACCTGCGATGGTACAAACCAAAGTAGAGGAAACTACACGGTGGTGGTGGTACAAGCAATACCAGATGTTAAAATCATAAATTAGTGCCGTCAGAAATTAATGACACCTGGTACTGTGGAAGATAGCACGTTATGTCCTTCATAAATCGCTATAATTCACGTTATTACCACTTTGGTTTAACAGGCGAGTGTGGAGTGACTGAATCACATTTCTGAGTTTATATATATATATATATATATATATAATAAACGGGTGAACCAAAAGTAGGTGGACAGTAAATGATAACGTTATTTGAGAATACATATACAATTATATTTAATTTTTTGTATACTATAATACAAAATAAAAAAAAAATTAACATATACCAATACAATACAAAAGCACTGAAAATTTTATCAACGCAGGTGCTCAAATTGCTATCCATCACAATTTACACAGCTTTGAAGTCTACCTTTCACACTTCGACAAACATTTTTGCACAAGTTTCTTTGTGCATTAATTTCTTGAAATGCATCTTGATGTAATTTTTCAAATCACCAACACTTCGTTGTTTTCGACTATAAACTTTGTCCTTGAGTACTCCCCAAAAGAAAAAATCCATTGGGGTAAAGTCAGGTGAACGTGCAGGCCATTCAATTGGACCTCTTCGGCCGATCCATTTCTCGGGAAATGTTTCATCAAGATACTCACGGACTGCTCTTGAATAATGTGGAGGGGCCCCATCTTGTTGGAAATAGAGGTCATGTGAATTAGGCTGTTGTTGTAAGTGTGTGGAACAACTTCATTCATTAGAATTTCGAGATACTTATCACCTGTGACTGTTCCATCAACAAAAATTGGTCCTAAAACACCAGAACTTGAAATACCACCCCAAACAGTGACACCAGGCTGGTTTAGTTGCTGCTCTAATGTTAAATGCATGTTCTCACTATACCAGTAAACACAATTATGTCGGTTAACATGACCTGATAATTTGAAAGAAGCCTCATCGGTCCACACAATGTTATCTAAAATTATTGGATTTCCTTCAATTTCGTTCAGCATGATCTCACTAAATTGCAGCCGCCTGTCTGGGTCATCCTCCAATAAGCCATGAATTAGCCGTGGACGATAAGCTTTCAACCGAATAGATTTCAGAATTCGTATAATAGAGGTTTGTGAAATGTCCAGTTCTGCTGAGGCTCTTCTGGTGGACTTTTTGGGACTGAACAAATGCTTCGGCAACAAGTTGCTTATTGTCCTCTGTGCAAACTGTTTTGGGTCGACCAGTTCTTGGGGCATTAAGAATTGAGCCAGTGGCATCAAATTTGTCACGAATGCGGTAAATGGTTTGTCTCTTTGGGGCTTGACTACCAAATGTTTCAACCCATTTTGTTCTAACAGTTTCAGTATTTTGAGATTTCCAATACTCTTTTAACACCCATTTTCTGGCATCAGTATTTAGATTATTTGCCATTATGGGTTCTCTGAACTATCTGAAAAGAAAAAAGATTAAATTTAAATAAATTTAGTTATAATATTTAATATAATATAACACAAACACCATAGTTATAATGAACACCATAGTTATAATATAATATAACACAAACCCTATTCAACCTACTGTCCACCTACTTTTGGTTCACCCGTTATATATATAAATATATATATATATATAAATATATATATATATATCAGTGGCGACTGGCGTATAGGAGCGATGGAGCGGTCGCTCCCCCTTGCTTGAAACGATAAATATTAATTTAACAGATAAAAAATATATTAATTTTAAGATATTAAAATAAATATTCTTGAAATATATTTTAAAAATTCATGTGGCATATCATGATTCATGAGGCATTTTGAGTAAGCCTTCATACAGTACATAATATTCTAAACTTATAGCATAGCTTCAAACAGCGTATCGCTGTTTGAATACAAAATAATATTGCAGCCGAATGGAGCGATAGATTTTTCGCTCAAGTAAATATAAATTATATTTTACTGTTGTAATGAAAATATAAGTACAATCGCGAATTTTTTTTATAATAACTATTTTTACTAATAGTTACTTCAGTAATAATGATATAAGCCATTTATATGTATTTTATTGAAATTATTACTTATTTGTAATTAACTAGAATTGTACGTCTGGCATAGCCGCATATTGTTAATACAAGTACTCTTGTGAGCGGCAGTTGGATTCGCGCTAGCCTATTGTGAGTCCGTGTTGTCGTACAATTTTATGAAATCGCACCCCCATACATTTATACCACGAGTCGCCACTGATATATATATATATAAATATATAAATATAAATATATAAATATACATATATAAATATATATATATATATGTATATAAATATATATGTATATAAATATATATATATATAAATATATATATAATCATGCGGGTTGCTTCTACAGAGCTTCAATTTAATATTTAGGAGAAATCCAATGACAAGGAGAAATGTAAATGCCATGAAAAGTCTTCTTTAATGCGCAACGTTTCGAGCAATACGCTCATCTTCAGGCTGTTTAATAAACAATGTGAAATTAAAATCAATATTGAATGAAAAACAGACAGAAAATTTCTATAACCTATTCATAAAGGCAAATTTTACAAGACTGAGAAAAGAGGGTTAAATTCTAAGTTATACAGATTTACATATAAAAATTAAGAAGCTATTTTTAAATACATATAGTAAATGTGAAATTAATACACTGGAAAAATTAACAATAGTACACTGGAATAATGAAACTAACTAACCTTTCACTGCAATTTCCGAGGCTAACTGATTTAAGCAGAGGCAATACGGGAAAAATAAGAGATGGCGAGGGCGATTGGGGAAGGGGGGGATTATAAGGAATTGGGGAAGGAGGAGAGATTATAGCAAATTTAGGGGGACAGCTGATGAGTCAACATTTAGATTAGGGGACAATGTTTTAATGAAAAGCGATTCCAAAATTCTTAGTGAGTTGGGACAAGTATTACAACCAAGAATTTTAAATTGTCTAAAGTGACATCAGTTTTACATTGTATACTGTGTTCCCGAATCCTCCGAAACTTCCTTAGTTTTTAAAATTTTACCTGTTCGGCCACTTATTCCCATATGCGAATAAAATCTAGCCCTGAGAGAGCGAACAGTGCTGCCAATGTAATTCCCAAGGAGACACCTAGGGCAGGTAAATAAATATACAACACCGCTACGCAACGAGTCAGGGGTTCGATCCTTCGCTGAGAAAAAGTACCTAAAGACGTTTTATTAATAAATATGATGCGGAAATCAGTATGATAAAAAAATTTCCTTAACAACTTTGTAAATTTAAGCTTAAATTCCTTATTCAAAGGACCCATTTCAGGTACCAAGAAATATTTTATATCCTTCGGCACTGTAATACATGGAAGTTGAGGGCTATAAACATTATTTAAGAAGGATCTAATTAGTTTGTCTACATAATTGAACAGGAAAACTATTATTAGTAAAGATGATCTTAGATTATTAAATTCATCATTAAGTAAGGTAAAACTAGAGGTCAAATTATATCCTCTGAACAGGAGAGTTTTAATACAAGACATCTTATAGTTGAAATCAGTAAAACTAATTGGTCTTCAAACAATGTTATTTCACTTTCAACAATAAGGTTTACCAACAAATTGATGGAGTAGGATGGGATCACCTGTCGGACCGTAGCAGCTGATTTTTTTATGACGCATTTAGAAAGTGTAATTTTTAGACAATCTCCCACTCATCTCAAGCCAATTTTCTATCGACGCTTCGTTGATGATTCGATAGCAGTCTTTGATAATGCGGTACAAGCGCAACAATTCTTTAACTTCCTAAATTCTTTGCAACCCAATATAACGTATACAATGGAAACTGAGCAAAATGGCTCCCTCCCCTTCTTAGATCTTTTAATTTCGAAAAACGGTGATTCTATTACTACATCAGTTTACAGGAAACCCACTTTCACTGGTTTGGGCATGAATTTTTTAGTTTTACTGATTTCAACTATAAGATGTCTTGTATTAAAACTCTCCTGTTCAGAGGATATAATTTGACCTCTAGTTTTACCTTACTTAATGATGAATTTAATAATCTAAGATCATACTTTACTAATAATAGTTTTCCTGTTCAATATGTAGACAAACTAATTAGATCCTTCTTAAATAATGTTTATAGCCCTCAACTTCCATGTATTACAGTGCCGAAGGATATAAAATATTTCTTGGTACCTGAAATGGGTCCTTTGAATAAGGAATTTAAGCTTAAATTTACAAAGTTGTTAAGGAAATTTTTTTATCATATGATTTCCGCATCATATTTATTAATAAAACGTCTTTAGGTAGCTTTTTCTCAGCGAAGGATCGAACCCTGACTCGTTGCGTAGCGGTGTTGTATTTATTTACCTGCCCTAGGTGTCTCATTGGGAATTACATTGGCAGCACTGTTCGCTCTCTCAGGGCTAGATTTTATTCGCATATGGGAATAAGTGGCCGAACAGGTAAAATTTTAAAAAACTAAGGAAGTTTCGAGGATTCGGGAACACAGTATACAATGTAAAACTGATGTCACTTTAGACAATTTTAAAATTCTTGGTTGTAATACTTGTCCCAACTCACTAAGAATTTTGGAATCGCTTTTCATTAAAACATTGTCCCCTAATCTAAATGTGACTCATCAGCTGTCCCCCTAAATTTGCTATAACCTCTCCTCCTTCCCCAATTCCTTATAATCCCCCCTTCCCCAATCGCCCTCGCCATCTCTTATTTTCCCGTATTGCCTCTGCTTAAATCAGTTAGCCTCGGAAATTGCAGTGAAAGGTTAGTTAGTTTCATTATTCCAGTGTACTATTGTTAATTTTTCCAGTGTATTAATTTCACATTTACTATATGTATTTAAAAATAGCTCTTAATTTTTATATGTAATCTGTATAACTTAGAATTAACCCTCTTTTCTCAGTCTTGTAAAATTTGCCTTATGAATAGGTTATAGAAATTTTCTGTCTTGTTTTTCATTCAATATTGATTTTAATTTCACATTGTTATTAAACAGCCTGAAGATGAGCGTATTGCTCGAAACGTTGCGCATTAAAGAAGACTTTTTCATGGCATTTACATTTCTCCTTGTCATTGGATTTCTCCTAAATATTAAATTGAAGCTCTGTAGAAGCAACCCGCATGATTATATATATTCAAGGTATGGACAAGATGGCCTCAGGGCTTATCGCCATGTTTGGAAGACTTCACGAAAGTTTCTCAAGTCAAAACTGGACTGTTATTTTCTTGAAATGTGTCGGACCTGCAGGTTTTCCCGAAATTTGTTTACTTCAAACTCTACCGTGACAATCTATATGACTCTGAATTTATCAATCGTCCCTGGAATATTATTAAATAATGAAATTAATTATAAATCAAAATTTCAGATTCGCATAACAAGTCTCTTGGGCATTATATAACTACTCTTAAAAATACCTTGTCGTGTTGGACTATTTATTAATAATTTCTCTTGTACAACGTGAACTAGAAAATTTCACTCTACCATCTTGGAAACACATGAACGTAGTAATTAAAGGCTTTGGGAATGAATTCACCAAATTTTTTTCAATTCAGATAAGGTAATTTCGAATCTTTCTAGTTACACACTCTCCCCTCGGGAAAAGTTTTACTGTCACTTGGTTTGCAATTTAAGCTTCCGTTGTTTCAAATATATAAGCCTTCGTTTTTTCTTACTTTGAAAAATTTTTCAATGGCTTGAAAAATGTCCCATGTGGGTGAATTCATAATTTCAAATGTCAGTTCTCAAATTTAACTCAAGAATTTTTTCATAAACTTAGAAATCTTAAATTTCAATCTTTCATATTTAGGAAGAGTGATTTGCAGTGTATTAAGAATTTGGCAAAGAACCAGGAGATTGTTGTGACTAGACCAGACAAGGGTAACGGAGTGGTTATTTTGAAAAATCGGACTACATAAACAAAACTAATGAAATCCTAAGTGATCTTACCAAATTCAAACAAATTCTAGAACCTGTCAATAAAGTCATTGTAAGGTTAGAAGACCAGGTTAATAGATTTCTGTCACGACTAAAGTCTTTAAAGATAATAAAAAATGATACTTACTCTCAGTTGTTCGCATCTGGTGCAATCTTGCTCAATTATACTGTCTGCCCAAAATCCATAAAGCTGGAACACCTCTCCGTCCTATTTTAGCTTCGTATAACTTACCCACCTTTCAATTGGCAAAATTTGTTGTTCGTCTCCTGTCACCCTTTGCGAAAAATGCTACACTATAAATAACTCGTTTGAATTCCAAAAAGACTTCCTTGGTGAAAACTTCGATTCAAAAAAGTTTTTTGTCAGTTTTGATGTAAAGTCGCTTTCACAAATGTACCTGTATCTGAAACTATTGCCATTATTTTAGATAGGGTTTTTAGCTCAGTTGATAATTTTCATGGTTTTTTTCATTGTCTCATTTTAAGGAACTTTTAGAATTGGTCTTCAAACAATGTTATTTTCACTTTCAACAATAAGGTTTACCAACAAATTGATGGAGTAGGATGGGATCACCTGTCGGACCGTTAGCAGCTGATTTTTTTATGACTCATTTAGAAAGTGTAATTTTTAGACAATCTCCCACTCATCTCAAGCCAATTTTCTATCGACGCTTCGTTGATGATTCGATAGCAGTCTTTGATAATGCGGTACAAGCGCAACAATTCTTTAACTTCCTAAATTCTTTGCAACCCAATATAACGTATACAATGGAAACTGAGCAAATGGCTCCCTCCCCTTCTTAGATCTTTTAATTTCGAAAAACGGTGATTCTATTACTACATCAGTTTACAGGAAACCCACTTTCACTGGTTTGGACATGAATTTTTTAGTTTTACTGATTTCAACTATAAGATGTCTTGTATTAAACTCTCTGTTCAGAGGATTATTTGACCCTAGTTTACCTTACTTAATGATGAATTTAATAATCTAAGATCATACTTTACTAATAATATTTTCCTGTTCAATATGTAGACAAACTAATTAGATCCTTCTTAAATAATGTTTATAGCCCTCAACTTCCATGTATTACAGTGCCGAAGGATATAAATATTTCTTGGTACCTGAAATGGGTCTTTGAATAAGGAATTTAAGCTTAAATTTACAAAGTTGTTAAGGGAAATTTTTTTATCATACTGATTTCCGCATCATATTTATATAAAAACGTCTTTAGGTAGCTTTTTCTCAGCGAAGGATCGAACCCCTGACTCGTTGCGTAGCGGTGTTGTATATTTATTTACCTGCCCTAGGTGTCTCCTTGGGAATTACATTGGCAGCACTGTTCGCTCTCTCAGGGCTAGATTTTATTCGCATATGGGAATAAGTGGCCGAACAGGTAAAATTTTAAAAAAACTAAGGAAGTTTCGAGGATTCGGGAACACAGTATACAATGTAAAACTGATGTCACTTTAGACAATTTTAAAATTCTTGGTTGTAATACTTGTCCCAATCACTAAGAATTTTGGAATCGCTTTTTATTAAAACATTGTCCCCGAATCTAAATGTTGACTCATCAGCGTCCCCCTAAATTTGCTATAACCCTCCTCCTTCCCCAATTCCTTATAATCCCCCTTCCCCAATCGCCCTCGCATCTCTTATTTTCCCGTATGCCTCTGCTTAAATCAGTTAGCCTCGGAAATTGCAGTGAAAGGTTAGTTAGTTTCATTATTCCAGTGTACTATTGTTAATTTTTCCAGTGTATTAATTTCACATTTACTATATGTATTTAAAAATAGCTTCTTAATTTTTATATGTTAAATCTGTATAACTTAGAATTTAACCTCTTTTCTCAGTCTTGTAAAATTTGCCTTTATGTAAAGGTTATAGAAAATTTTCTGTCTTGTTTTTCATTCAATATTGATTTTAATTTCACATGTTATTAAACAGCCTGAAGATGAGCGTATTGCTCGAAACGTTGCGCATTAAAGAAGACTTTTCATGGCATTTACATTTCTCCTTGTCATTGGATTTCTCCTAAATATTAAATTGAAGCTCTGTAGAAGCAACCCGCATGATTATATATATTCAAGGTATGGACAAGATGGCCTCAGGGCTTATCGCATGTTTGGAAGACTCACGAAAGTTTCTCAAGTCAAACACTGGACTGTTATTTCTTGAAATGTGTCGGTACCTGCAGGGTTTTCCCGAAATTTGTTTACTTCAAACTCTACCGTGACAATCTATATGACTCTGAATTTTATCAATCGTCCCTGGAATATTTATTAAATAATGAAATTAATTATAAAATCAAAATTTCAGATTCGCATAACAAGTCTCTTGGGCATTATATAACTACTCTTAAAAATACCTTGTCGTGTTGGACTATTATTAATAATTCTCTTGTACAACGTGAACTAGAAAAAATTTCACTCTACCATCTTGGAACACATGAACGTAGTAAGTTAAAGGCTTTGGGAATGAATTCCCAATTTTTTTCAATTCAGATTAAGGTAATTTCGAATCTTTCTAGTTACACACTCTCCCCTCGGGAAAAAGTTTTTACTGTCACTTGGTTTGCAATTTAAGCTTCCGTTGTTTCAAATATATAAGCCTTCGTTTTTTCTTTACTTGAAAAATTTTTCAATGGCTTGAAAATGTTCCCCTGTGGGGGAATTCAATAATTTCAAATGTCAGTTCTCAAATTTAACTCAAGAATTTTTTCATAAACTTAGAAATCTTAAATTTCAATCTTCATATTTAGGAGAGTGATTTGCAGTGTATTAGATTTGGCAAAGAACCAGGAGATTGTTGTGACTAGACCAGACAAGGGTAACGGAGTGGTTATTTTGAATAATCGGGACTACATAAACAAAACTAATGAAATCCTAAGTGATCTTACCAAATTCAAACAAATTCTAGAAACCTGTCAATAAAGTCATTGTAAGGTTAGAAGACCAGGTTAATTAGATTTCTGTCACGACTAAAGTCTTTAAGATAAAAAAAATGATACTTACTCTCAGTTGTTCGCATCTGGTGCTAATCTTGCTCAATTATACTGTCTGCCCAAAATCCATAAAGCTGGAACACCTCTCCGTCCTATTTTAGCTTCGTATAACTTACCCACCTTTCAATTGGCAAAATTTGTTGTTCGTCCTCCCTGTCACCCTTTGCGAAAAATGCTACACAATAAATAACTCGTTTGAATTCAAAAAGACTTCCTGGTGAAAACTTCGATTCAAAAAGTTTTTTGTCAGTTTTGATGTAAAGTCGCTTTTCACAAATGTACCTGTATCTGAAACTATTGCCATTATTTGTAGATAGGGTTTTTAGCTCAGTTGATAATTTTCATGGTTTTTCATTGTCTCATTTTAAGGAACTTTTAGAATTGGTCCTTCAAACAATGTTATTTCACTTTCAACAATAAGGTTTACCAACAA